>VWPW01014098.1:0-14039 GCA_013389825.1 Crypturellus undulatus
TGGTAACCAGGCATACGTGACCCATCAATGCAATTGTTCAGATTTGCCATGTCATTAAATATGTGGCATGCAGTAATGAATGCGAGGGGAGCCTTTGTTCCTCTCTCCTTGGATGCTCACAGAGCCTTGGCAATTTCCATGGTTCTGCTTGCAACAGTATTTTTCAAGAAGAGTTGTCCTGTTGCCATTAACCAGCAGTCAGAGTTTGGAAGCCTTTAGTTTCTGGTGGAGGGAATAGCCTTCTGCTGCGTGAAAGCTCCAAGCATCAGATTCATTCAGGCTATTTGCAGTCCTCATTGTCCCCAAGCGCACTTTTATTGACTTTATGGGCTATGATATTAGGTGTTTAAAGAATCTCAACTGTGATACAGAGTCCCGTACTTGAAAGACTAAGAAGTGACAGCTCATATAGCTTGATGGAAGATGTCTTTTGAGAAACTGCAACTGAAAAAATGAGTTACATCTGTTTGCAGAGTCTGAATATAACTGTCCTCTCAGTAAAATTTTTAATAGGGGTAAATAGAAGGAACTCACTCTGACTTTATTGGAGGAAAAGTTAAGAGATAATTTGGTCCTAATCTACATTTAGAGATTAAGAAAGGAGCTGTTTGATCTAGTAATGGAAAAATTAGAAAATCTGTTGTCGAGAAATTGAAATTTGACTGATAAAATCTAGAAACAAGGTTCACATTTTTAATAATTGCAGTTAACATTTGACTTTGAAACATCCTCACCAAGGACTGTGGTTAGATCTCCACCTAAGATGTGTAAACCAAGGTGAAGACAGGGTATTTCTCCTAGTACTGTATTCTAATCCCATTATGTTTTTGGCTGTGTTGCAATAATTCCTGAGCTGAGTTCTATGGTTTACATTGTGAGAGAGATGCACTGTATACCACCACCATTCTGTTCCTAAAATCTATGCTTTTATGAGTGTTAGATGAAACATGTGTGAGATTTTATCATGTGAATAATTTTCATGTGAATAATCACGTAAATAATCACCCTGAATTTCATAGTCAATAAGATGGGATGTTTTTGAGAAAATTGACCCTGTAAGCCCTGTTTCCTACGTGATACCAACATGATGTCGGTGGGGCTCCTGCATCGGGTTCCGGATGAGCTCTGTGAATCGCTAGACTCGTACTCCGCAGTGCTGCAGTGCTCTGCTGGCTGAGTTTTGTTTTTCACACCTTCCAAACACATGCCATAGAAACGTGTACAGAAGGTGTCCTGTAGCGTGCTTGCAAGCTGCCTAGCGTGTGTTAGCAGTGCTTGACACAGAAGCAGCACCGTCCCAGGTGCTGACCTCTTTGGCAATTACAAACTGACACAGAGGAGCCAGGCCAGTATTTGTCTGGGAAGCTACCAAGGATTTAATAGGTAGCTGTCTTGTCTCCAGGTCAGTGAATGAATTATCAAGTGGAGACTGAATTTAGTTATTGAGATTAAAGAAGTATCCAAATCTTGTGGTTATTGGGAGTCTTCTTGTACTTTCAATGAATTATGTTATTAATCCTAAAGTTCTGGTATAGGTCCAGTTAATGAGAATTCTCTCATGTGAAAATGCTTTCCTTTACTTTCAGATCTGAATAAGAGAATTGCATCTTGTACATATATTTATTTCTCTGAAAGTTTACTGCTGAATTCTCTTTTGAAGCTTAGATCCTCTCTGTGAGACTGACAGGGATTTCTTGCAAGGGCTTTGAGCGACAGCCAAAGCAGGAACAGGGCAGACTAGCTTCCTTCCTCCCAAGATTGAGAATGTTTCAATTAAACCATCCCATTGGCTGTTTGGGAGCCTATATATATATAAAGAAGGAGATATTTTCATGGTCACTGCATATCTTTTGCTATCTACCATGAAGTGCATGATCCATCAAAGTCTTGTTTAAAGTCTTCATTCTTTCATATTTTTTTCCAGAACAGTTAGTCCAGCCCAGGTGGTATTCTTATAAAGGAAAATCCCCTAATCATATGGCAGTCTTCTCTAAATATACAGTCTAGCTGAGCTCCCATTCACAGTCACCGTGATCAATTCGATACAAGTTTTCCAGTGTTTTATACTTCTGTTCTTAGCATAAGGTGTTTACCAAGCATTCGTCCTGGTAACATTTTCCCTACCTTCAAGTATGCTTGTTGGCCAGCACAGTTTTAATCTTCAGAGAAAGAGAAATACAAAATAATCTCTTTAGGTAAGTTATATATACAGTCATTATGCATGGATATGGTACACAGTCCTCTATTGAACAGTGTTCTTAAGATTTATTTTTTTCTTTCCTTCCATCTATGTATTTAAAATCACCTTCTTCTTGTACCTGTGACTTTCTTTACCCTCAACAGGTAGATGAAGGTGTGATCATGTATGAACACTTTTACAAATGGAGGCAACTGACTGGAGTGCAGAAGACTTCTTTACTTTTGCTGTCTCCTCTCCACCATCAGCCCTGGACCACCAGGTGTTCCATATTTCCATCTCATATGGAATTACCTGGCATGATCAGAACAGTCGTCTTCTAGCAAACACAGGTGCAGATGCTGGGGTCTTTGAGCCTCCTAATTGTTTTGGATCTCTCTGGTTTCCAGTGAACAAATATTAAAGAAAAAAAAAGGGGGGGGATAATGTTTTGCAGTAATAAATGCATCTTTAAAAACATTAACTACAAACTTCTGATCCTTGCTATTGTTGTAGTAGGTATCCTCCATTTTGCCATAATAGCAGGGATAATGAAAACACCATCTGGAGCTGTGAGATACTGATATTTCTCTAATCCTGTTCTGTACATCAATAGAAAATCTAGCCTCTTGTATTTAAATTTGTTTTTTAAAAATAGTGGTAGTATGTTTCTTGCCATGTCACATGGAAATCAAAGATACTGTGAAAGAGAAACATTTGATTTCACAGTGAGCATCATCTGTGTTTGAAATGTGTATCTAATTTCTGAAATATTGCACCTATAAAATATTCATATTTTAAAATTCTGATTTCTTTTCTGATAGGTACCGTTGTCCAGGAAGGAGGTAGAGTCTTAATCAACAAAACAAAACTAGATGCTTCAAATCTACTGATTAAGCTGCCTGAAGTACAACGTTCCATGTATGAAATATGGTATCAGGTTGTATCTTTACCCCAACATGGCATGATTGTTGTTGGAGAAAGAAACATCACCAAAGAGAAACCTAACTTCTCCCAGTACATACTGAACAAATTTGGAATTGTGTATGTACATGATAATTCTGAATCACTCGCTGACAATTTCATTTTTGCTGTGTGGTTAAACCTAAAGAGCAAATCTGCTACAAAGCCCCATGGCGAAGTTTTAGAAGAGATGTTTAATATCACTGTTGTTCCAGTGAATGACCAAACTCCAGAACTGAGAACTAAAAGGCTTCACTCGGAAGTGCTGCAGGGAGATGTTTCAGTACTGGGGACAGAGAATCTGAAAGTCAAAGACCTAGATAACACCGCAGCTGAGCTCAAATACACAGTTATTAGCAATCCTAATAATGGTTATTTCGCAATGAAGAGCAATCTCAGTGTCTCCATACAGGATTTTACACAAGCTGATGTTGACAGTGGCAGAGTTTGGTTTGTACAGGATGGCAGTTCATCCTCTGTCGTGTTTTATGTCAATGTAACTGATGACAAACATCACCCTTTATACAAACTTTTCAGTCTTGAAGTTATACCAATTGCTCTTGTCCTGGTAAATCACACCAATGTTGCACTGCCACAAGGCAAGACATCTGTCGTTATTACTGATGTTCATCTAGCAGCTGTAGCAAATGGAAAAAGCACTATTATCATCTATGAAATAACTCAGCCACTCAAGTTTGGGCACCTGATGATTGAAAACGAGCAGGTTACTAGATTTGAGCAAGCGGATTTGTACTCAGGAAGGTTGTCTTACCACGTGACAAATCTCACTGCATTTGAAGAAGTACTGGAGTTTGTGCTGTTCACCGAAGAAAGTAGTCTAGCAGGACAAGTGCTGAACATCACGATGAAGCCTTTAATACAAGTTTCTCCTGATGTGCAGATCTCAAATCAAACAGTTTACAAATTCAGCAGCAGTGACCTGAATGCTTCTGAGCTAGCTAATTTGACAAGCAGTAATCCTAGATTTGAAGTGCCCCTGTTTCATGGAAGAATCCTAAAGAGGAGACTCATGAATGATGCAGTGTTGGAAAATATTGTGGCATTCACCCAGACTGACATGAATAGAGGTGTTGTTCTCCTAGATGTAGATACAAATATGACAGACATTGATCTTTTAAATGACTCCTTCACTTTTATAGTCAGGGCAGATGCTGTGCAGCCTGCTGTCAGCTGTTTCCAGTACTCTGTAGTGCCATCTGATCCTCTGCTTGTGCAACATTTTGCAAGTGAATTGCCTTTCTTTACCAGCACGATCACTTTGAAGATTCCCACTACCTCAAAGGATGAGGCACCAGTTTCCTCCCACAATGATGAACCTTCCATAGCAGCAGGGAAGACTGCACCAACCACGTGGCAAGGTCATGATCGCTGGGGAGATTTACACAAGGAAGGTCCATTGCCTAATCTGGCAATGGAAAAAAATGGATTTACAGAGGCTGAGAGCACAATCCAAGCCAGTGGTAGGAGTCCCAGAAAGCAACCTGGTGAAAGTAGCAACCCTTGGTACATCATTATCCCCCTGGTCCTGGTGTCTGTGCTGCTCATTATTGCTGTTATTTCTGTGTGTGTTTTGTTATTGTGTCAGAAAAAAAGAGAAGGCAAAACCACTTGTCAGAAATGAAATGGATGCCATGCTCATGATGAACAGTGACCCCTCTTCCCAAGGGGGCTGAGAGAAGCACAGCCACAACAGTCACACCAAGAAGACACGAACAGCAAATGCTTCCTGCAGTTGTTTCTCCACCTGTAAAACAATCCTTGCAAAACAGCTAGTTAAACCTTGATCCTGAAATGATTCTGTACTGTCAAAAAACAAACCCAACTTTGAAGCGCAATCAATATTGGATGTAGTTCGTGACTGGTTTTGGTCATGTGAATAGGCCTAGAAGGGAAAGGAGAGTATATATTACTGACATATTATTTACTCTTTATTGTGCTTATTTATTATTGTTTGAATGATTCACAGTTAGATGAAATCAAAGTAAGTGTAATCAAAAATAAAATCCTATTGATTACAGTGGTCTTAAAATCGAGTTTTCAAATGTTACTTAAGCAAAGTTGCCATTAAATTCAGTGCAGAATTTTGTCCCATAGATTTTTTAAAAATGTTGTTCATTCATACAACATTTTTTTATTCCCTGTGACAGGGATAAAGTAGAATTTCCCACCATGGATTATATATTTTTAATATAATTACTTTTTTTGAAGAACCAAATTTGCTATAAAGTGCTGCTTCAGGACAGAATAGAAGACCTTCTATTTAAAAAGCTTGCCACCATTTTTAGAAGCAATTGCCAGAGTACTAATCTCAAAAATGCCATTTTGACCTAAAGGCTGTTCAAAGGCCAGAACTAAAGACACAAAGGTGTGATCATTTTGACAGATATTCATCTGGCTCACTGAACTGGAATTCTATGCAATGGTACTATAGCAATGACAAAGTGGCAGAGCTGGATTTTTTTTCTGCCTTTATTATTGTACACTAACCGTTAATATCTGCAGACTGTTAAAATGCACCCCTGACCTCTCAATTCACATAGCAAGAAGTGTGTATGTGTTGGTCAGCCCGCCTGCTGCGTTATCTTTAGGCTTAGGCTGTGTTTGGAAGTACGCATTGAATTTCCTGCTGCTGACTAAGGGCTAGCTTGTGCCTTGAGGAAAGCAAACGTGACTTTCTGGAGCCTGGGAGTTCAAGGGGATGACACTGAGCCGAGGACCGGATCTGCGCGCTGGCACATGTTGAGGAATTGCTGGCAGAAGCAATCCAGCAAACCTGTGAGAAGTAAATCCTCTGCTCTGAAGGTGCTCAGCTTGCCCTTCGTGTCGGAGAAGTCGGATCACGTGGACCTTTATGCGCTATGAAGAGTCCTGGTACTCTCTAATTGTAGCTCTGTTGGTAA
Source organism: Crypturellus undulatus (assembly GCA_013389825.1). NCBI lineage: Eukaryota > Metazoa > Chordata > Aves > Tinamiformes > Tinamidae > Crypturellus > Crypturellus undulatus. The sequence goes on from VWPW01014098.1 coordinate 6,061, forward strand.
AATGTGCAATAATTTCTCTGCAGGGAGGATGTTTTGGTTTATATGAAAATCCAAGCTCAATAGCAATGTGCAATCTCCTGTTAAGGTCCAGGTTTTCCTCCATTGAAGACAACAGCAAAATTCTTGTTGACTTCAGAGGGAATGAATTGACTTCAGGGGAATGGTGCTGTGACCATAGCCAGTCTCTTACTAAACAGTGAATTCTGATCTGTTTTTCCAGTTTTCCAGCTTTTCTGTAAAAACATTACACTCGGAGTCAGGATACCACAGTAGTGTTTTGAATGAACACTGGAATAATATTTTTGTTTGAGCCCGAGTACTGCTATTTTCACTTATAGAAATGATGTAGGTACCTGAGCATCCTTGGTGCTATTCATCTCACAATACTGTTGTTGTTGTTGTTATTGATGATTTTTAGCTGTGATTTTGCTATTTCCTCATTCATTTCAATTATGGGGAGTTTTCACCAGTGAGGATGGCCAGATTAAGTCTCTGCTTATTGCTTTGTCTTGGGAACTAAATTCAAGAGCATGAGGGCAGTGTTACTAATCTTTCTCACTCCTTCTGTGCTCAGCCTTAGTTGTGGTGCATTTTGCCCATTTCCAAGGAAGAGTACAGTGTCAGCATAAAATATTCAGGCCACATCTTCAGCTGATGGAGTTAGTGGAGTACTAGTAACTAAAGATGTGAACCCTTTATATCCTCACACTAAAATGTATTTGAACACTGTAATACACAGTTTTTATTTACCTATCATTACCATTTTTCCCTGATGCCAGTGTGAGCAGGCTTGAACTCACCCGGCACCATCATAGTAAAAGGCTGGGATGTTCCAGTGCCCCAGATGAGCTGCTGAGTTGCAGATCTTACTCTGCTTTCCCAAAGAAAATCTTTGGAACTCTGGTTTTAGAAACTCAACTGGAGAGGTGGTGCTGCCAACCAGAGCAGGGTGAGTCCCGCGTCCTTGTGCAGGTAGATTTACATTTCCTGCACTTTCCTGGGACATTTGCTTCTAGTGCCAAGCAAGCAGCTTCCTCCAAAGGTTAGCTGTCATCAGAGGATTCACTGCATTCTGCCTCTGTTGCCTTTTCGCTGGAGCAGGAATCTTATCCCTTCACACCTCCTGCAAGGCTCACGGCAATGACAAGTAAAGACATATAATCCAACCCTTTCCTGATGCTTGGAGAGGTTTGTCTTGTGTTTCCCTGCTCCTGTGATCTTCCTGTCAACAGCAAAAGAGATACTATACTTTGAAACCTCCATGAGACCAAGATGTATGCTGCCAATTTAGTGCCAAAAAGTTGCAATACTGAAACCTGCTGGTGTAACAGAATCCCCACTGAGGATGCCCTGCCACGTTGAATAGAAAATGTGGAAGCAAAATGGGTGCATAGTGAGATTCTGCTAAACAAGCATCGAGCAAGACAGGTCAAGTTTAGCTGCTCAGTGTGCACTGGAGATGGAGCATAGCACTGCTCTTGTACTGAGGATGCTAAAAGTAGATTTGGGAAATAATCCTAAATGAGTCAGAAACACCAGCAATATGATTAGAGCTCCCGAATTGAATGGAGCTATTTGTGCCCTATGGACAAGAAATCATACATGAAAACAAACAAACAAACAAAAAAAACAGTAAAAGTGACAATTCTACAGGATTAATGCTGGATTTTTCTGAATCAAATATAATGGGTTGAACTCTTTTTCTGTTTTCAAAATGTTTTTGGCTCAGAGTTTTTTCATTTCAAGTAAATCAGACATAGAGCTGTGCTTCGAGTGCTGTTCTCAATTTTTAAAGTATGAGGTTTTGTTTATTTGTTTGCTTTTTTTAATAAAAACAATCTCTATAGCCTAATTCACTTAAAGTATGCCAGCATTCAACCTTCTCCCTCAGTTGGTGCTACTGGGATATAATTATTTGTACCAAAATACCTGCTGTCCAGTGGGAACATTCTGGTGAGAACAGTGTATGGAAAAGTATGTTTTAGCAGTGGTTACTGAGTTTCCTATGAAATGCAGAGCTAAAAATGTAATTGATAACTTAAGATGGATTGTAATATACTGTCTTGGATTCCCATTAAAATAATACGACCATTTTAATCTAAGTCTCCCTATTGCCAATACAGAAAGGTAGTTCCTAGTAGAGGATGCTTCAGTTTGTTCTTATACAGATATTTATACATATGTAATGAGCAGTTCTTCTGAGGTGCCCATCTCTTTTTGGTGACCACACAGGAGCTGAGGTGACTCCCTCAGACTATCCAACTTTTACATAGCTGATAGTAGGTGAGATGAATCCTGTTTTGGGTTTCACAAATAGCAACCAATATGGAAAGTCTCCAAGAAAGCAAACCTGTTGTACTTATTCTCAGCATGATTCCAGGAACAAAAGTAATTTATGGTCAGGATCTGTTTTGAATTTTTGATTGTTTTGCTTAACTTTGCAGGTATGTTTTATTTCAGAAAGATGGGGTTTCTGAAGGATTCCTTTTCTTAACAAATGGAGTTCAAAACTGCAGCGTGAGAGTGCCTTGAAAACTAACCTAAAACAATAAAACGTTTTGTTTATAAACAGCACACCAATATTTTTGTTTTCTTTAAAAACTGTCTATAAATTACTGCAGTACAGAAACAGCAGATTCCCATTGCCAATAAAAATGTTCTGTCCAGTTTTCTGATATTTATTTTTTAAATTACACATGTGCAGGCATCGCTGCTGTGTGATACCTACCATTGTGCCTCTAACATAATGGGTCAGGGCAGAACAGGAGGGAGATCTCACTACATGTCCTCCTGACTCTGCCCAATGCTTCTATGAGTGTAGCAGGAGGATAAATATATGCATTTGAACATGCCCGCACAGTGCTGCTTTGGGTTTGCTTCAGCAAGTTTTCCTGCATTTTCACTGCACATGAGGCCGTGCCTCAGCATCTTTACTGTCAAGATCCCCATGCCGAAGTCTGGGTCGGCAGCAGCTATGTGCAGTGTCTGGTTGCGTCTCCCCCTCTCGCCCCAACTCGACAAACATGCACTTGTTCTTTATACAACTCGGAAAAGATTTTTTTGGTAGAGGAAGGAAAATGGCACAGAAATGGTCATAAACTTTCTATGTTTTCCCTTGTATTAAAATATTTATAAGACCCACCTGCAACTAGCAGTGGGCTGCTAAGACCTGCAGGGCCAAATTCAGCACTGGATGTACCTCCATGTCCTAAGCCTTTATCCTGCTTGCACTAGTTTTTTTTTTTTTTTTTTTTTTTACATCAGCCCTTGTGATGTTAGGTTGAAGTACACTTACACTCCGTGATTTTTTTTTAATAGACTGAAAATAATTGTCCTGGCAAATTCAATGGAAACTCTGTTAATTTATCTTCACTTGCTTCAGACCAAATAATTCCTGTCAGAGCTTGTGTATCCCAAATGCAGCTCCAGAACAAAGTGTTCTTTCATTGCAAATAGTGAAATCCATAGTCCACAGTGAGCTGCCAGGGTGAACTGTCTCCCTGTCTTAATGCTTTATACCTGCTAATAATCTAGAGATCGATTTGTTCACAAACAGAAGTTCAGTACTACTCAGTACAACTTTATTTTGCATAGCAGCTTTTATGCATGGTACATGAAAACATACTGCTGCGTGAAATACCACAATTCCAGGGATAATTACAAATAATTAGAGGATGCGTGAGTATACATTTCAACTAAAGTATAAATAAGATGGAATCAGGAAAGCAGAGAAATAAAGATGGTTTCAGGAATGAGGAGATGCTGGGGAAGGAGTCAGTTAGGGAGGCAAGGAAGGGCAGGAGGACAGAGCAGAGACAACTTCTGTGGGATAGATGGAAATTTCCTTTTTCTATCAGGGAGAATCATTTGGGAATAGACCACTGCCTTGTTTGAAAGACCAAGATGAAATGCTAGACACAGGCTATGATACTGTGTACTGCTTGGTGAGCTCTCCTGTGCTGAGAAGTCCATGTGTTCAGATGATGATAAGTTTTCTTGCCATTAGAGGAAGAGCTGTGCTTGGGGAAGGTGGCAAGGTTTAGAAGCTCAGTTTGCTTTGCTTCTGTCTCCCCCTGCAGCTGGCAGGAGATTTAGTAGAAGTAAATCTGCTATGGCATGAACATTATGAATGTTGACTTACAAAGGCACCTGACTGTCAAAAAACCCATTTGTGAGGATTCATCAGGTTGGATCACTGAAATTCTTCCTTATAAAGCCATCAGCCAGTCTTGTTAAGTTGAGTTACTCAGGGTGTAGCTCAAAGGTTAAAGCCTGTTGGCATGAATATTGCCATAAAACAGACCACAGTGTTCCTCGTGTCTTGCTCAAAGTGCAGGAAGGAGCAGAGTGCCAGAGGTTTTGACTTATTGTACTCACAATTAATGATTAATGGTAAATATGGTTAGTTGCAAACACTGAAAGGCATGTAAAGTAAGGTAAGGCATCAGAGGGCAACGTGATTTCAGGCACTAAGCTACTTTTAATGCAGATAAAGATTGGTCTGAGCTCATTCCTTGAGAGAAATGAAAGTAGCTTGAGGACTGTCTTCATTTACGCATGGCTGTGCGAACACTGTTGAAGGGCAGCCCTGGCAACAAGATTAGAGTAGGTGTAGCAGTAATCAGAAGTGGTATGAACGTGCTATTGGAACAATTCCTTACTTTGTAGCATGTCTTGATCAAACTGCATTATCTGTCTGGGGTTATGTGCATGGGTAGGAGCAGCTCAACACAGACATCAGTGTGATGATTTGGCCGTTGTCTGTCCCTATCTCATCTTGTTCCTGGCTGTAGAGCTTGGACTCAATCAGATTCCCCCATTGTGCTAATTTCTGGGACTCTGAGATATTTTCTTGGCGGCCCTTGGGATCCCACTGTGGGATCTGGCCTTGGAAAACCAGGGGTGCCCTGTGCATGCCCCTGGCACCAGCACTGTGGTAACTGCTGGGCACATCCGAGCTGTGGCCTGCCCTGATAGGATTCCACAAGTTACCGCTAAGAACATGCTGATCCAGTGCCATTTCTCTGGTTCCCCACTTGGTGTCACAGTGCAAGAAACGGGCCTGCATGTTCCCATCTACTGCCCTGCACAGCTGCCACGTACTGTTCCTGCCTCACAGTGGTCCCCTAGCAGCCACTCCGTGTTGTATCAGGCTCTTCCAGAAGCTAAGGGCAGAGTCTGCTCTCTGTTCAGCGCCTCTGCCCTGCTTCGGACACCAGGGAGAGGTTCTTCTCCACACTGAGGTAATCACATCTCCATCCCCGGCAAGACTTGCAGCACGGGGCCTCCCATGGTGCAGTTTCTGCTGCTCTCACTGGGTCCCTACTTCTACGCTGTTAGGAAAGCCACAGCTGACAGCTGTGACCAAAGTGCAGTAGTTTGACAAGAAACCTAGACATATCCAGTTCCTGATTTGGAAGGTTTAACTTCTACTTTTTTGTTGTTGTTGTTTTTAACATTTTATTTCTTTCTTTTTTATTTCAGAGAAGGCCTATCACCAACCCAGGATGAGACTATATGACTAAAGCAAAGCCTCTGCTGGGAGAAATTGCAATACTTTAGTTTCAAACATAGGCTCCTAAGCATTAGAGCTACAACCGATGTAATGTGGATGTAGGGACATGCCCCAGGCAGCTTTGCCCCCTTACCTCCCTGGCCTTTTGCATCACTGTTGGTGGTTGACTGTTGTCAGTATCTTCAAACCATCCCAAATGGTTAGATTTATTTCTACTAGGAAACTGCGATTTGGTTTGCTGCTCACTCTTCACAAAGTGACCAAGATGTTTCTTTTGCTTGCAGGAAACATCAATGAGAAGCAGTTTCAACACACAGATTTTTTGGAACAAGAAGTTTCTAATGCTTCAAATGGTTGGAAGACTACGTAACTGTCTCTGCAAAGCTCTTATAACTGGCAAGGATATTTCAAGGAATAGCACATCTGCACCTTCTCCAACTTCTAGTGCTCTAAGAAAAAAAATACACAGTTCTATTACATGTAGTTAATTTTGCCATTAAAATAGTTCAAAGTAGCAAAATGTTTTGCCCTATCTTTTGCCCACTTTTTTTTTTTCTGATGAAATGAGAATTAGATCTGTTGTTTGATATCATAGATCAAAGATATAAAAAATGATGGAACCAGCTGTTTGTGTGGCCTGTGCAGAAGTTCCTGTGGTGATGAGAGTCTTTCTCTAGAAAGCTGTTGTAGCTGGAGATGTGCTTTGGGTGCTCTATGGAAATCATCCCATGAGCTACACTGACAGCACCAACTTCAGAAATACCAAAGGTGGATCCAGTGAGTATCCCCTGCAACTATTTTATTTTTGTGTTTATAGTTTCCATAGAGGAATGGAAGTTGTTGTTTTCTTTTTAAGGCATGTTTATGTTTACAAATTACTTTACTCCACTGAACCTAGCTTTTTGTCCCCTGTGAGTCACGAGTCACGGGTGACTCGAGTGACTAATAGGTCCCATAGCAGCATGTGACTAGGAGCGAAGTGGCTGCAGCCTGTGAAGACTCCCCAGATGCAGGAAATGGTGGAGCTTCTCCTACTTTCAGGACAGGCACACAGGATTCCTGCATCCCTTGAAACTACTGCATATATCTGAAGCACACGCTATTACACAGAATACCTGTAGCTTGGGTGGTTTCAATGGACTTCTCTGCTCCAATGTTTTCCTTCCAGCCCAGCTAGGGAAGGACCTGGGCAGTGGCAATGCAGGGTAGAAATCATCTGAAGTTTTCCTCATTTTGCTGAATTGCTGGTGTCAGGCAGGGGTGGTAGCAACCACGTTCAGTGGTTGAGGCATTCATATAATATTGAAGATATCCAGATTCAAAACTTTTTCCTCTCTCGGAGACAGATACCCCTAGTCCCTGGAGAGAGTGCAGAGTTGGGAACCATAGGTGTTCTTGGCAATTAAATCACACATGCAAGGAGAAAAACACTAAATCATCAATTAGGGGGCTCTCCAGAGAAGCAGGATCAACACTGTGATAAATGAGCCCCCAGAGGAATTTGAATTTAATCTCCTGCTTTGTGAGTGAGTGCTCTGCCCTTTCCACTAGTGGGTGTAAAGAGCAAGAGAAAGGGGGTTCCCCTCTCCTAGAACCTTCTGGGTTTTCTGGGGCAAACAGCCAAGTTTAGCCATTACTGGAGGAAGAGCGAGGGGAGAACTCTCCCAGGGTTGGGAATGCACCGAGTGGAGCCAGACACCAGGAAACAGCCCCCTTGGGCAAAGCAAGTCTGGCCCTTTCCTACTGGGCAGCTCAGGTGGCTCCTGGCAGTACTCGCTAGCTACTCAGGAAAGACTTTTTAAGATATCTAATGCTCCTTGGTACTGTATGGATAAGCCTGTGCTTCTGACTCACTGGCTTGCAATTTTGATTTTGATTTTATTTTGTATAAAGCCACTGATGGCCAGTGTGATGTTATATGAACATTCAACTCCTCTTTGACAAGGACAATATATATATTTTCTTTCTCCAGTGAACTGTCCCTAGATGTTAATAATACAGGGTTTTCTCCCCATTGTTTTGCAACTTTTAGTATTTTGTTTAGTTTTTGTTTGTTTTTAGAAAAACAGTCCCCCAGAAATCATATTGTGTATTTCTTTGCAGTCTAAGACAAAGCTACTTTTCTGACATTTTATTGTCACACAGCAGTTACTTGACAGACATGTTTTCCCCATTGCCTCTTCCACAATGCTGCTTTGTTTTCGAGTTTTAATGAGTTAGTTAGATTCATCTCTGCCTGCTTCTATCTTGACAAATTGTTTTCCCATTGCTGCTCCAACTCCTAATGTTCCTGTAACATCTGATAAAGCAGCTCAGCTGGCAGCAGATGTGACTCCACCACAGCAGATTCTCTTTCTTAGATGTGTACAAAACAAAATAACAGTGTTTCTTATAATCCAGGCTGATTTTGAACTGTCTTGGAACCACTCTATAAAAAGATATTTTGTCTTTTCTTTTTTTTTTT
>VWPW01014099.1:0-176590 GCA_013389825.1 Crypturellus undulatus
TCAATCATCTCAGCTAAGAACATACCTGTTGAAAAAAGATGTTAAATTAGTAAAGAATTTTAATGCATTTAAAAGCAACTGCTAAGTTTTATTCTACAATAGAAAATTTGAAGAGATTTTAGAAATTTGGCTTCCAGCCTTTTTATAATCTTTTAGAATTTGGCATGCTCTGGAAATCCATAAATCCTAACAGAACTTCTGAAGCAATTTGCAGAATAATCAAAGTGCCTCAATGATATTTATATGTATTAATTGTATGGCTATATCTACAAACATGCTCTCATATAAAAGGCAAATCTGAAGACATTAAGAGTAGTATTAAATAACCGTGTAACCATAAAGTTACAGTATTAAAGTAGGTTTGAAGAGAACCGTGGCTTGTTAATCATATATGAAATAACATCATCACAAATTTAGTAGTAATGACACAGCAGTTCCAAACATAGATAAACTGATAACATAAAGGCATCATAGAACCCACTAGAAAGCAGAAGTGGGCATTATGTTATGAAAGAAAATACAGTATGAATGAAAAACAGTAACTATATCTGTTTATATTTGAAAATGACAAAACCAGTTTGTTTACTAAGGAGACTTGTGAAGTTAAAATGAAAGATTTTTTTATTTGGGTTCTTTACAATTTTCTGCTCTAGATAAAGGAAATAGTGGAGATATATATTTATTACTACATGCGCTTCAGCTGTGCTTGTCCATTTGCTCGTGTTAGCACAGATAGAAGCCCTCTCCTTGGCAAATACAGCTCCAAAGTGAGCCAAGGGTTCTACACTGCTCCTGGAGTCCCAACAGGCTACCCGGAATGTTAGCCTAACAACAGCCCCGCACGGATTTTGCTCTTGGATTTTGGCAACATCAGTGTCAAAATTACCTTTCATTTATTGACTTGTTTCTGTGCTGAGGTGCTATGGAATTGCTATGAATTTAGAACAAAAGTCTAATTTCAACTAATGGTAAAGCATACGAAACCTATCGATACAAATTCTTTTCCATGCTGTTCAGTTATTTTAGGTATAATATGAAATCAGAAGACATAAAAACTGAAGTTAGAGATTCCAGTGACAGTGCTGAATCCAAATGCAAATAGACTTTAAATTCCAAATATAAAATCTCAGTTTCTAGAAGAGCTCAGTTGGCTCTTTCATGAAAACGAATTATTCTTACCTACTATGGAGAGAATGACAACCACGAAATCAAAAATATTCCAGCCTATAGTGAAATAGTAATGACGAAGTGAAATCAATTTCAAAACAAATTCTCCAGTGAAAAGTACAATAAACACCAAGTTAATCCAGTATAAAATGTTTTCCATTTCTTTGCTCTGGTCATCAGTTTCTACCATCATTGTGACCATATTAAGGCAGATAAGTATCATGATGCTGATGTCAAATGCTTGTTTTGTTACAAAATCAAAGACCATGCCTTGGAATTTGTTCTGTGGAAAAACAAAAACAAAAGTTTAATATGCATTGGTAGATTTTTTTCCCCCAAATTAACTGAATCTTCCAGTTGTATATGAAAATGATTTCATGTCTTCCATGAAGCTCTCTATGAATTTTCCAGTTTTGTATATGTAAACACAAATCAGAGAGGCATGCAATTATTGCATTTACAAGCACTGAAGGGAAGATATAAAAATAGGTCCATTTTTTAAATTTGCAGGGAAGCCTTTCCATCTCAAACCAATTAACTGAAAGCTTCTGCAAAACAGACTATGAAATAGATCTTTACCTTGGCAGACTTTAGAAATAATTAAAAAGGGGAGCAGGGGGGTGCAGGCAGGCAGGCTGAAAAGTTGATAACAATTTGGCAGAAAACATATAAAGTTTTCAAACCCAGAGTTCAGTACTCTCCATCTACCAAAACAATCTCTAAAAAAAAGTCTTCCATTTCACAGCAATAGAGAAATTACTGAGAGCTGAACTACCTACAGGCTCCACCAGGTTTCACAAGCAGACCTGGAACTGAAGAACTGGATTCATGTCCTGCCCTGCCCTGCTCTGCAGCAAGCAGGTATTACAGGTACAGAGAGGCAGCTGTTGTAGGGATGCATGTTGCATGACATGAGTGAGACATGCAAGGCCTTTTGTTCCAGGTAACAATATGGCTATATTATACCGCAGTTTCACAGAATCTTCCTTGCTTTTTTAAAAAGACTGCACCTCTAGTCTTTAATACACTGGCACAATTGATTGTTCTAGTTAAACCAGAAAAAAAAAACATGCAAAAAGTCAAAGTCATCAACAGAGAGAAAATGAGAAAAAAAATAGAAGAATCCTCCATTTTCAAGCAGACTACAAAAGTAAAAAAAAATTGTGAATGGATGAAGCTTGTCTTATATCACTTGTTCTTTGAGATCACAATTTACTTTAGTCTGTCACATAGTTAATAAAGTCCACTTATTACATAAATGTAAAAATAAAAGACAATATTTTCATTCTTACTGCTGGTCGAGGTATAGGTTTTTGTGGTTTCTTTGAACCCAATTTTTTCATTGCATTATAGTATTTCTTCTGTTCTTCTGTCATAAAAATGTCTTGACCTCCAAAGTAAAGCAATGAAACAAAAACTGGTTACAATCACATACCTCATCTTAATAATTATCACACTTGTTCATATTCTCATGTATAGAAAAAGTTAGGAGAGACATAAAAATCCTGTTTTGTTGTGATTATTGCTACATGAGAAGCAGCAGGACTACTCTACACCTTCTATTTTAAATGTTTAGGCTCTTTCAAGAGAAGCTCTTGAACTTGCAATTTTTCTGATGGAGCTTTGGTGTTCACTGGGGAGAGGGGAATTGTGAAGAATGGGAGTTTTCAGGCAAAAGAGCTGCTTTTTCTTTCTTCTACTGTGTTCCTTCAGTTATTCTGAGACACAAATGGATAAACTCTTCCAATCCTTTTCACTTGTTTCTTCTCTGTAGTAAAGTTGAGAATATTTTCAGTATTGACAACTATGATTTCAGAGGAGAGCTAGAAAATCAGATTTCACATCCTCTTCCTCTCCCAGTACTGGGGACTTAAACTGGGAGATCCTGATATTACTAATTGAAGTGGATTTTTTTTTTTAAAAAAGCATCCCCATCTCAACCAACTTCTAAAGGATGCATGTATGTAGTAGCACTTCCATTACTGTAATAACTTTTTGTGTTACCATATTATGCTAAGTTATGTAGCTAAAATACTGGTATTTTAGATGTAGTGCAGACAAAATACTAACACTAAAGTGAGTACAAATTAAGATAATACAATGTTTATTATTGGGGTTCAAAACCAGCACTGAAGATCTCTGAGCAATGAAGGCAAGCTAGATAAGATTTTTTAAAACTACATTTAGCTGTTTCAGTGGTTGGTCTTTTAATCCTTTAGTTAAAGACTCCATATTTATATCTTCACACTGAAGATAATGAGTATATGAGCAGCTTTGTTATGTATTTACAGTGTTGCTGTCCACTCATCAAACCAAAATCAATCCAAAATGTACAGCACCAATATTTTAATGCATATAATCTGTAAGGCAAATGTTAATTTATCATAAAATATGACTTTTTTGTTTATTAATGATAACTCTGTGTGGGAATCCCAAAGAAGCATTTTTTAATCTTTCTTTTCTGAATAATAATGAAGTACTTATCTTCTTTTTCTGCTGGTTAAAATTGTCTATGATGACACCAATGAAAAGGTTCAAGGTAAAGAATGATCCAAAGATGATAAAGATGACAAAGTAAAGATACATGTACAGGTTATCTTCATACTTAGGCTGATCCAAGACCTGAAAAAATGCATAGATACTAAGCTTTAGTTAGCTGTGAACACAGAATCAAACCTGGGTAAAATTTAGGGCTTTCTCCTCCTGACCTTTACTTCTTGCCCTCAGGGTTAAACGCATCCCACTGTTGGGCCATCTCTGAGTTGACAATCTTGGAAAAGGACTCTGCTGTAGAACCTGATCCTTCATTAAGAAAATTTAACTGGTCTGAGTGTAGAAAAATATTGAAAAATGGTTTAAACTAGCACAATACCATCTGTCTGAATCTACAGACAGCATAAAAAAAGAAGAAAAAAAAAAAACTCTTGAAGGTGTGAATTTTCCCATATATCCCATGGGAAGGCCCTGATGGTGCCTGCGGAGGTTTCCCTGCCATAGGTGCTGGCTTTTAGTATTTATACTATGGATTGGTACTTTTGGTACTTCTCTCACGGTTTCCTGTCTCCTTGCTCTGGTGATTTCTCTGCAGCTGATCCTTGCTTTAACCTGAGTTTTAACTCCAAGTATGCACTGGTCAGGCTGCAGCACACGTCCCTGACAGCTAAGTGAGCATAAGTTGTCTGAAGGGAGGCATCCAGACCAGATTTAGAGTAAGCACACTCTCTTTGTAGAATTATGCACATTTATCACACTAAAACAGGCCTCTCTGTGAGTGTGGCTTGCCAAAAAAAGCTGGGGGGGTACGAGTGTAATTTATTCAGTTCTCTATGTTGAGCTAAAGCACAACTTGTGTCTGGGGAAGAAGGGGAAGGCAAAAGGGTATGAAAATGCACACACTGATTGAGAATAGGAGTTGTGTCCTGAGCAAAGGAGCCATGCTACCTGCAAGGCTCTGTGAAAGTATCAACCTTAAAAAAAATAAATGTTACAATCCTCTCTAAGCTATCAGTTCCTATTTCCAAATATAAGTAATAATTCAAGGTACGTAACAACAGGAGGAAAAGCCATTTCATGGCAATAGTGTAGTCTGCTGCGGAATTTAGGAAATCTGGTCTGACTGTATCACTGAGAACACAGAATGCTTCAGATTTTTTCTCTGCTTTCTTCGTCTCTCCTATGATCTCTCTTTGCTCTAACTATAACACTACAATAACTCCTTGTTCTCTTACTTTTACTATTATTTCTGAAAGACGTTAAAATTACATACTTGAATCTTGCAGCTCATACAGTCAAAACAAATGGAGTCAAGGGAGTTTACTTACATTACGAGAATCCACAGCTGCGTACATGATATCCATCCATCCTTTAAATGTAGCCTATAAACAGAAGTTATGTTTACCTATGTTTTTTATGGAAAGCAGCTTGTCAGAAATATTGTTTTAGACTAAATGTCTTGATGGTTCATAATAAAAACAAATGCAATACAAATAATACAATATTAATGTATGATTCTTGTCTTCTTGTCTTCTGTTGTATTTTTGTTCATATATGAGAACTGCAAAGGCTGTCTAATATTTTACTATAGAGGACACAACATCTATTAAGAACTTTTATCCATTATGAGTAATACCTGATATAAAAATTATTTTCTGTGTTACAGCAGAGTAGGTGTATTTGATATATACTCAATGTAGCCGAGTTGAACTGGTCTTGAATTACATATTTTCTTTTATGATAGTCTTTTATCAGTTTATATTACTTTGGCGGAACCATGAATTTATCTCACACTTTAAGCCATCACCAGTCAGGCATCACCAGACTTAGATCAAAGTCACTTTTTAACAATTGCAGTGATACTCCATAATTCCTGAGCAAGAGCTCAACATTATTTACCTTTCTACTTCACAGGATTAGCTCTAGAGAAGAATTATTATTTTTTCTAGTGTCCATGACAACTAATCCATCACAATTAAAATACATAGCCTTGTGGAGGGAAAGAAGTTGACAAAGGCTATCACAAATGGAAGGAATATACTATAACTCCAAAAATGTAATAATATGTGCAGTATGTGCAATTCTGAATGTGTGAATTCTCAGTATTCTTACAATCTTCAAGAAAGAAAGGACAAGTATCTTCCATGTGGCAGGCATGTTTGCATACAGTGATTTTACACCAGTATCTTGTGAAATATAATAAGAGATAACATTTGGAAAAAAACAAAATCAACCACCACCAACAAAAACAGTTAGTAACTTAATAAAAATTAATGGAATGTCCCAAAGTTAAAGCTTTGGTCTCAGTTGTGGGTATTCTGAAAGCACCGGACCTTCCCAAATGCCCCAGAAGTTCACATCTATGAACTAATCTGCTACAGCATTCCTTCTCAGCTCACAGGAACTTTTTGCCATTTATTTAGTTTAAATATGTTTATTTTGGCAATATACATTTTAGAATTTTCCTGATTACCAGACTTGACTTTCAGCACAGAAGGAGCTCATATAATCACTTGAACAGAGATATAAAGCAGATGTATATTTGAAGTTTACAGATACATTTTATATATATTAAGCATCCATTTCTGCTTACCTGGTTTCTTTACATATTGCATACATACAGAAATACATATACATACACACACACACACATATGTGATTCTGTGTTTTTAAAACACGTGCTCCACATTTATCTGTAAGGATTTTTTATAAGGAGAATTGCAAAACAGAGATGGTCTAATCTAAATGATTTCTTAAATTTATTAATTCTGACTGTCACAATTAAACAACCAAAACATAGAAACAGAAACAGTGACTTACTACTTGCAGCAGTGACAGGTAGCCAAGGCCTACATTATCAAAGTTAACCTTCACGTTCTTCCATCGCGCGGTTTCATTGTTTCTTATGAGTTCTTCACATTGGCTGAAGTTGTTGATTTGGCTGATATCAAATCTCTCATCAGTCGTAGTGTTAACACAGTAGTAAAATTTTCCAGCAAATAAATTTACTCCCATGATACTGAAGATCAGCCAGAATATAAGGCAAACAAGAAGCACATTCATAATGGATGGAATTGCTCCTAGGAGGGCATTCACAACCACCTAGTGTACAGATGAAACCAAGGAGACATAGTGTAAGAACCCTGGCATAATATCTTACAAATGATTTAGCAGTTTTAGATGTAACAGTCTATTTAATTCTAACATCAGTTTTTTGAATTGTTGACAGTAACAAGTATGAGAAGAGGTAAAGGAGAAAGATAAAATGTAAAAAAAAAATGAAGGAAAAGCATACATATAATAGTAGATGGTAACCTTAAAGAAGGAAAAGAACAACAGCTAAAAAGAATTCTGAGAAAAACAGAAAGAAAACAGTATTACTTATATCTTCTTTTTAGACTATTTACTTAATGTAATTCTGCAAAACCGTATCTGTATTTTTACATATTCTAATACCAGATTACGTCAAACACAACAAACTTTTTACTACTATATGTTTACTGGGAAGCAGTCCAAATCAATATCACTGAGCAAATTTTTAACTGAAAGTGATTTTGAAACGTCTTTTAAATAAAAGTAAATTAAGGGATGTGGGCATGTTCATTTGGATGGCTATCCAAAGCAGACATTTATTAAAACCAGGAAATTGGCTAAGTATTTAAACACATAAAAGCTGGTAGTGTTCCGACACATAGCAAATAAGACCCCAAGAATGAAGAAACTTGATTTCCAAAGTATTTTGGAGAAAATCAGGCTTCAGAAGAGAAAAATGCAGAATATGTTAATGTATGATGAATCATGAATAAAAACATGCCAGCATCAAATAAAAAAGTAAAACAAGTTGGGGAGAAAGTAGGTCCATTATGAATGAGAAAGATTTATTTAATGATGAATTCAATGAACTGCAAGAAAGTTAATTCCTATTTTAAACCTGTTTGTAAATAAGACTGATATTATATACTTTAATAACTATGGATCACCAATGTGAATTTTGCAAGAACAGTTGAACCATATCCTTATAACCTAATGATGATTTTGCATTAAAAATGCAGGACACTAAACATTACATAGATGGGAATACGTACGTATTTTGGACATATTTTGCTACATACTTGGGACAGTATTTGCGTTCTCATGTGTCTTGAAGGAAATTGTTGTTCTGTTAAATTTAGGAGTTGGCCCAGATGAGTTCATTTCAACATAAGTCTTTAAAGTAGACTTTTATGTTACATAATCGGGAAAAAAAAAATCACATACTGTAAAAAAAAAATGTTGATTTTAGGGAAATTTTAAAACCCTAAGTAGTTTGTTAATCATACTAAAAAAAAAAAGCTAGCAATACCTCCTACAGATCAATATGTAAAAATAAGACAGCATTTTATTGCTCATCAGCAGAGCAGAGAATATTCCCCGATTAATGGATAAATTCTGAGTATTATGCTGACAAACCTCTACTCTCACCTTAGCTGATGACACAACTGTGGAAGACCACTGATAGAGGAATACTTCGACCTAAACAAATCAATAGCTTAATATGAATGTTGAAATAATTTAAATGTGAAATCTGTGAGTCCATTTATTTTAGTGGGAAACTTGACTGGAATTAATAAATAGATACATTTTTTTTTGCCAACATCTATGTATTTCGGAATGTTTTTGAAAAATAGTAGTATTTAAGAAGACATCAAGCTTATCTTGATTCCTCTACTTTAAAATATAACAGGATTTCTTAAATGCAAACATATCATCCATAAGAAATAATTATTGAGATATAAAGGGATAGTTATTGAAGTGAAGATATTTTTCCTCAAGCTTTCAGTCTCATTACACCCAAGATGTCTCTTTTTCTTACAGCTGCAGGTTCAGTCATGTTATTCTTTCCATAATTGCTGCATTTCTACAGTTGACCTATTTTCTCTTTTTAGTCTGAGTCCTGAAGCTATAACAAGACCAGCTTGTAATATGAATCATCTGAAGACAGAATCTCAAGGAAAACAGTGATCTAGACGCCTCCTGGCTTCAATTGGTGACAGGGCTTAGAAAAGGGAGGGAAAGGCCTGATCACAACATATAGCCAGTGAAAGCAGCATTAGAGCTGCATTAGAAAGCATTAGAAAGAGATTAAAAAGCGCCCTTTACTGATTAGGAAAAGATAGGATGGGACCAGCGCCATACAGGAGTAAGCAATTCTGGTTAGGAGAGAGTATAACCAGATCATGTCTCAGCATAGTTCTTACTTATACTCCCACAGGCTACTTTCATGTAGTCTCAGCTGCAAATTAAAGTGTAGTTCCTCTAGCAATAACAGTGTTTGAGAAGATGCAGAGGAAACATCATATGCTTTCCATTGGGGGAACATTTTCTGTGAGTTCAGGGCAGGAGGAGAGAGCAACAAATCCGTATTTTAAGGAATAGTATGGCAGACTAAAAATGTTAAATGGATAAAATGGAATTCCTTGCACATACATAAGAAGTATAATATTCACTGGAAGTAAGCGTTAAGTGCCCATGAAAACAGTAAAGTATACTATATTGTCATATTTGGGGGTTATAGATTGTAAACAGCAAATTTCCATATATTAGGCCTTAGAATTTCCTTGTACTAATTGTTTCACTAACTTGGACTATCTGTAAATACATTAAGCCTGAAATTAAGTAATGACTTTAAATAATGCAGAATTCATTATATCCATAGAAAAATTATTCAAATGGTTAATTGTCTAATAGAAATCTGCATCTCACACACAGTATCATGTTATTTAACTTCACCCACTGCTTCCTACTATGCTTTGCTCATCAGAACTCTCTAGGTATTTTACAAAGACATACAATTAGTAGGTCAGGATCCAATCATTAGGTAAAGTTTACACCAACATGGAAGTCATAGGATTCATAATTACCTGTAAATCTTCACGATAGTAAAGTAAAATTTTGAATTTTATCCAGAGGCTCCACAAAGAGTCGCAAGTAGCTAACTTACAAGTTTCCTAATAAGTTTACTAATAACCTGAGTTGCCAATGCACAGTGATTCCAGTAGAGAGCTCACACATGGATCCTTTGGAATTATAGCAATAACTTTTCAGCACAAGTGCATCTACGGCAATATGCCCGAGGCAAACAGATAGACTCTGAAGGCTTAAGTCAGCTCTTCTGGTTGGAGCTAGCAACTTTTACCACTCGATGTTGTGGATTTACTACCCCTACAAGAAATATTTCTAGAGCTTTCATGTCATTTTTTAAGTACAGTCTTTGTCCATTTCAGTGCACTAAAGAAGTGATTTGAACTAATCAAGCTGACTTTGCACTGAAGTAAATTGAGAAGGCCAGATGGGCATTCAGCATTTCAGATGCGGAAACCAATATGAGGATAAAGAACAACAAGGAACAAAGATTTCTCAAACCTATCCATCTCCATCAGCAAAAAGTCTTCTTACCTGTTTTCAGGCCACTTAGTGCTCTATAGATTAAAATCAACATTTTAAAATCAATATGGAAACTAATATGCAGCCAATTTAAACCAGAAGTCATAAAATAAAATAACAGCTGCATCTCGAATACACTAGAAATATTGTCTCAAATAGAATGCAATAGTCATCTAATGCAAGAGCTTCTGAGAGGGAAAAGGCATTTGAACATCTTGAATGTACTAATGTATAAATTCATAAGAAACTTTCAACAAAAGCTGCCAACTAATACTAATAGAATAATATGCTAATAGATTTTGATAGACTATGCATTTTATATTTATATGGAATACAGATTGAGTATCTGCACACACTTGCATGAGGAAGTACTGTGGTTTTTACCTGTTCTATCTTAGCAGTATTTAATTATATGGGAAAATTTCATTTTTTGCATTAAGATAGCATAGATCCATGCAGCTGATAATTCCTTGGGCATTCCAGGAAAATATGAAATTGGCTGAAAAGCCAAGGAACCTAATTACATGTAACAACGTGTGCAGTAACACATGCATTCATATAAGCAGATGATGCCTTTTGCTTATATGTTAGTGATAAATGTAAAATATATGATGACAGTGTAGCATTTCTGCATGGATTTTTCATTAATTATTCTGCATGCATTCTTACTGTGTATGCATGCATTATTTCAGATTCTTCCGTTTCATCTTACCCTCATCCCTTCAAATCGCGACAAGGCTCTTAGAGGTCTCAAAGCTCTTAGTGTCCTAAGGGATTTAATGGCACCAAGTTCTGAGTAGCCCAAGGCATTAGCTGTTAAGCTAACCAAAGAGACCTACACAAAAACAGAAAGGCAATATTGCTCATTCATCTTGTACATCCATATGCATATGGTGGGAATGATGTGTACCCTGAACTTCTCAAGAAGATTCAAGGCTGGACCTCTTTCTCCAGGAAACCTTCTATAATGCGGAAAGATCTTTTAAGTCAGACAAAAGTAGAACAAAAGTATATTGTAGGTACCTGTTGATGAAATCATGTTGACAGAATGGTATAAAAATACCTTCTAAATTCACATAAACCAGTCATCATTTGGCACATTTAAAGAAAAAAATGAAGTCTCATGCAAAAAGAAAACTCCCAAAAGTTGGGAGAATTGGAATGGTCACTTTAGGACAGGACTTTCCCAGGTACCTTCAGAACATGATGTGAATGTTAAAGCCCTCAAAATGCACATTCAGACTTCATCTTCAGTCAAATGTAGCTTTTTACTGTCTATAAAATCTTATTCAACAGCCATGGCTACTAATGTTGTTCAGATTTAAACACACTAATCAAGACTGATAATCAATAGATTGTTAAACAATAGTGGAAGCTTCACTGTTAGGCATATTCGCACTTCATTACTTTCCCTGGGACTTCTTTAACCACTTCATCGTTTCTGGCTTGTGCACTGCTGGTCTGGTCTGCAGGCAGATGAGAAAAATATACTAGAATAGCTGTAAAATAAATAATACAATTATCTGTCATCAGTAATCCTGAGAAATTTATTTATAGTAAAGCACTGGCAAGGCATGGCCCTAGTAAAAAAATAATTTAACATCTATTACACAGCATTTTACGCCCTTCCCTTCCAGTTCTCTCTTGTTTTTCTCACTTCCAAATTCATCATTCTGCTTGGTTATCTCTAACCTGTTTAACACTAAGATAAAGAAAATGTGCTTCTGATATTAACTTTTTTCTCATGGAAAAATTCAAAATCACATACTATCAAATAAGAAGTATTTGTTAAAACTGCAATAAACACATAATGAAGGTATGAAGCTATTACTCATGGTGTCTCTGTAAACTCACTGATCATGATAAAATATGCAATCTCATTATTAAGCCAGTAACATCAGCAGGGTACATACTCAACTGAAGAATACTAGATGTGTGTACCGCCATTTTTTATCACAAAATCAGCAATGTTGGTGGGGATATAAAAATTATTATGTTTTCCAACTCTGTGTAGTAACTGCATTCACAGGGAGCTGGATAATATGTTGTGATTTCCACAGAATTCTGATCACAATTTATGAATTCAATGAGTTAATTCAAGACACATCTCTCCTTTGCATTCCACACAGATTACATATGCAGAGTTGAAAGATGCCCTATTAGCACATACAGCTGTAGTCAAGCTGTTGGGATGAAAGGGAAATGAATGCCTGTTATACAGTCAAAGATGTATAGACTTCCATTTTTGCTCCCAATCCAGTGAACATGTAACCTTGAAGTCTGCCACTCCTCTCCTCAATGGGACAACCTTTTGAAAGTGATTTGAGTACTCATTTAAGGTGCTCCTCTATACTCCTCCAAATAGTTCCTTGAGGTCCCCATGTAATACAGTGAAAACTGTATTACAGAATGCTGTGTAGTACAATGAAACTGGGAGTTCTTGCGGAATTTTCCTTTCTGGTGACACTAAGTGATTGGGCATTTAGAGTAATTAAAATATCCCAATCCCTTATGCAGTAAAAAATAAACAGGATTAAAGGCATCCTTTACGTAGAGCAAAAGAAAAATATTAAAGGGCATCACTTAAATTAAGCATTGAAACACCATAAAACCACACAATTGCAATATTGGCAAGACACCTCTAGAGTAATAATATATATATATACATTTTTTCTTTGAAACAGCATTATAAACTGCATCACAGTAATAGTCTTAAAAGAGAGTTCTCATCGGATAGAATGGAAAGTTTACCTTAAAAGTATAATATTCTGATTTTTACAGCCTGTAGTATAGGATATGAAAAAGAATACATACATCAACAATCAGGAAGTCCAGCCAGCACCATGCATTAGTGAAATAGGTTTGAAAGCCATAAGCCACCCATTTTAAAAGCATTTCCAGAATGAAGATGTAAGTGAAAACTTTGTCAGCATATTCCAGCATGGTCTTGATAGTTTTACGCTGTTCTATGTATATATCTTCAAATGCCTGTGGAAAAAAAAAAGATTTGAAAGATATAGTTAAATGGCTTCACAGTTTGCAATAAAAGATATGGTAGCCAAGAAATAAATTGAATTGGAAAGATACAGGTGGTAATATGCTACATATCTCTCCTTCAATCATAACTTTCTCTTTCACTCCATACGCAGTCTTTTCAGGATGTCAAATATAAATTCAATATTCAGCTATTGGCTGAGATGAATGGTGATCCATAAAAGTCACTCTAATACAATTCTTCAGATTTTATTTTCTCTCCCTTTTATGAACAGCATTTCTTATTGACACACCGGATTTCCTTTGTGGTAGCTACACTTCGATAGCAAAATGATACTACAGATTTAATATTGGTTCTTTTGATCTAAAATTTTTGAGAAAATAATAATTGAAATTGAACTATATGGAGTAATCCACAAAGCAATAGTGAACAGATATTAGTAACTCTTCCAAAGAAATTGTCTACACTGAAGGAGAATCACCATGCAATGAAACCCAAGAGTACAGTATATTGTTTCACCTATAAAGTGCTAATTACTTTAGTACTTATCCAGGACACCTGATTTAACATCAAGCTGGTAGAATGCAATGAAAATATTTTCTTTTTTTTTCATTTTTAAATACATAGTTCACATATAATATTTAATAATCTGCAGTATAATTATTATTATAACCACTATAACATATAATGATATATAATTTATTATTTATTCTTTTAAAAATATTTAGTAAAATTTGGTAAAGTAACTAATTATGTTTGCACTTTGTTCTCAGTTTTTGACAGTTCAACTTGCTGATTACATGCTCCTAGCTCAGCTGTGGTTTATTGTAAATCTATATAATCAGAAAAAAAAGCTAACAAATCATATTGTATTTGTGACTGAAGAAAAAAAAGTTAATAACATATAAAAGGAATGTGAAGATGTTAGTACAAGTCTCATACAACTCTTATCTTCCATGAACAATAGATATTTTGAATTCTCCACACACTTCATACAATACATGCTAAATGCTTGAAGATGTATTTTGACATTTGAACATAAAAGAAATGACTACTAAGTTCTAACTTGTCATCTGTACATATGCAATTAACTATAATTCTAAAAGCTTGCTGCTTAGACATCACACAACTGTTCCACATTGAATTTACCAGAGCACCACTGCTGAGAAGAATCATGAAGACAATGAAGGTTTCAAACCAGTTGTGTTCAACAATCTTGTAGCAGGTTTTCCTCAGGTTCCACCAGATTTTCCCTTTCCCATCTTCTACACTGACTTGACAGCACTTGAATCTCCGCACACAGCCTGGTAAGTGTGATATTGAGTTGTGAGATATCAGAATAAGGCAAACAGTCATTAGGAGTCAGAAATGGAGTTATCTGGGTAAATTCAGTACTACTGCAGTAGATGCTTGTAAAATATCATCTTCCTGAGTATCTGACTTTAGTTTAAAAATCGGAAAAGAAATTTTGTAACTCTTTTAATACTAACCAAGGACAGACACCAGAACAGTCCATGCAGCACCTCTGCATGGGTGAGGCAGCACCTCTGAAGGAGATACTCTTACAAAAAAAAATACAATCATAACTATAAAACTACCTTTGAAGTCTAACTGAGAGTAGAATCCAGCCCCCAAAGCAACACATATTTAGATCTAATCACCTTAGGTCTGTTTTGTCTCACTTACCTTCTGTAAAACAAGCCTCTGGCTCCAAAGATTCTTCAGGTTCTACCTCTGGCTGTTCCCCTTCTTGAGGGACTCCAATATCAACTGTGCTGCCTTCTGATGAACTGGATGCATTTAATTTCTGTGAATGAAATCACACATATATATATTTTAATTTTTATTTATTTTGAATAGATGTTAAATGTTTGAAATGCACACCAAAATATTTTTCACGTATTCCGTGCTCTAAAGTTAAAAGAAGAATTTCTTATTTACAATATTTAATGCCAAATTGCTCTACTACAGGTGAGGTCACAAGATTAGAAACTACATAAAGTATATTTTCCCTATTGAAAATATTCAGATATTTTCATACAAGGAATTACTGATACAATTACACTACTATTCTGAGCCACACATAAGAATTCTGAAATGAAATTTCCAAAAGTTTAGAAATGTACAGCTTCCATGCGTCATTCTGTTTGAATTACTCCAATTGTGTGGCTGCATTGTAGATGACAGTTCAGATAGCAAAAGATATTAAAAACATTTTTTCCAACATCATGACCAAACCAACAGCAAGCTGCACAATTGTATTTTCATGTCTCAAATACATGTTATTCTATCAAATCTGTAAAATCTAAGACAGTTGAATATAAACTTCTCACTGACTGACATGAAAACACATATTACCAGCCATGTAGACTATTTTAAATCTGTTAATTTCCAAAACAGCAGCACATTACTTTTAGAGCAGTAGCTGTTATTTTGCATTCTCACTTGCCAATGCATTTTCTGAATTTATTGTGCAATTTGAAACTACTTGTTACTCTGCTACAGTACACATACATGTCAAATAAATAGCCAAAAATCCTTTTTTTTCCAGAGGGCTGAAGTGAAAAGAAATGCTTTAAAAACAATATTGCACCAATGAATCATATTGATAACATAAGCCAGATTTTCAAAATGATTCTTTTGCACCCTCGTATTATGCTGACAACAGACAAATATGAGTACTATAATAAGTAAAAGCAGTTCTATCACAGCATTCTATGACTCTTCTAATGTTATCACTATGTGGAGTATAACATCAGTAAAATTGCTGCATTGATAAGTAGTTAATTTTATAAAGGGAATGATGTAAGCAGATTTAGAATACAGTTTATGGGGAATTATCTTTAGAGAGAGGTATGTTCCATGATAACATTAAAGATGTAGCTTTGATGACAATTAAAACTTAAGCTAGAGGCATTATTCCTTTGAAACATGCTCAAGAAGCTCCGGGTTCTTTAAAGCTTTTTTTTAAAGGAAATGTAAATGTTAATATGTGCATAGAAAACATACTGGAAGACTCTGATACAATTTTAAATTGCAAACAACATTCAGCACATTCTTCAAACACAGAGATAATTAATTTCTGTCTCCTCACTGATTTTATCAGATCATTCTGACAATCTATTGCATTGTGATTTTTGACATAGGCTTAGCTTTGATTCTTACATACCACAGTGGTCAGTCTATAGCCCGCATTTTAGAGGAAGACCACATGAACAGAAACATTTAGTGTATGTGTTAGTGTATGCATGCAATTTCAATGGTATCTGCAAACACACTTCTTTCCTGTTTCTTTGAAAATCCTTGTTCACACATTCATAGTCATGCCTGTGCATGAGCTTTAGCATCTGTGAGGTTCAGTTCCACGTGCCATAGAGGCACTCTATCCCGAATACTAATATATCAAAATTTCTGATTGCCACATGCTCAATATGGATGGCAGTTTGGCCATTGTGGAATACTGCCTCAGCATTAAAACATCAGTAAATATCCATCATACATTTGAGGAAAGGCCATAAATTCCATAAATCCAAGGTACATTGCAAGGAATTTTTTGCATGGTGTTTAAATTATCTAGTATCAATACAATAAAAAAAAATCACTTTTAAACTAAGAAGTGAGTATCTGTTTGCACTGTGTAGAGTTTTATTAAAATGTTGCTTTCATCATTCCAATCTGGACAGCATTTCTAGCAAAATGCACAGTAGTGGCAGAGCAAAAAAATATGAACTGCTTTAAAGTATAAGGTTGAAACTGTCCATTTTTTTTTAAAGGAAAATGAAGAGTTCTGTAACTCAGTCATTATGCACTGAGTTAATTCAGCATATGTTAATTTTAAGAAGGAGTAACAAATTTCCATTACTAAAGTTGAATAA
This sequence comes from Crypturellus undulatus, assembly GCA_013389825.1. Lineage (NCBI taxonomy): Eukaryota > Metazoa > Chordata > Aves > Tinamiformes > Tinamidae > Crypturellus > Crypturellus undulatus. The sequence continues at coordinate 16,954 of VWPW01014099.1, forward strand.
AATTAGCAGATAACTCAAGACAGAAGATTAGAGATATTCACTATTAGGAGAGACTAAAATGATCACACAGAAATATATACAGTAGAACAGTCATTTATCGGGAACATCAGAAATCCATCTTTACTTATGTGGGGCAGTATGCATGGTGATTTGTATCTTACAAGTAAGTCTCTTCTCATTGAAAATCTGGCATGCCTCTGGTAAAGAGCTGCAATAATAATCGCAGGAGTTAAGCTGAGAAGATGAATCCTAAATTGAATAAACAGGATTTGATATTTAAAACAAAACAATGACACACTTTATCCTCCTAGTATTTCAGTTACTCTTCTGTTGTTATGTAACACAGCATTTTCTTAACATGCTGGCCTTGTTGAATTTAGCTCCAACTAGATCACTTTGTGAAGAAGCATATTATAAACTTTATTCAATAAATTCAATCTGTAATGATTCAGTATCATTTGTTATAGGAAAAGTTTAAATTTATTCTGCAAAAATAATGCTCAATTATCTTTCTGCTTCTTTGTAATTTTTCCATGTTGCATTTATTGCACGGCATTCTATGCAATATTTTAAAAAATAAGCATGCACTACAAATAGTCAGGAAATTTTTGTGATACAACATCTTAAGATGTTACCAAATCAATTAATTCAGTATGCCAAGGAAATTTTTCTGTATCACGTATTTCCATAGCAAACTTGTTCCCTGGTGCAAACCACTCAACAAAGGGATGTTGCACTGTTTTCTGTATATTCAACCCAAATGCATCTGGGAATGGAACATGTTATTACTGATTACATATAATTCTGTGTGTTTTAACACAGAAAGACTTTCCTTCTACCACTTAGCGTGACCTGCCAGCATCCACATACACAAAAGCCAGCTCGGTGCCTAGGCGACCCCTCATTACAGTCTTCAATATGTTGGGAATGTAGCATATGCCCAGTTCTTTACCTGAATGTATCTCAAGGTACCTGGTAACTTCTCTTCTCACCAGCATTACATAAACGGGATTTAGACAATGATAGGTATTTAACATGCATACAGCTTTTTTAAAAGAACAAACCTGTAGAAAGAAGGCAATCAATGATCAAAACCAAATTTTATATTTGATATGGCAGCAAGAACTTCTTGATCCTTATTTGATACCATGCTTCTAGGCTTCAAAAATACTCAGTTATCCTGGTTATAAATGGTCTTATCAGGATAAGCTATTAGACACTGTTCAAGAGTCATGATGCTAGATTGTGTAAGAAAAAGGGTTTCTGAATAATATGCTAAGGAAATTATTCCCAGAGAAGGCTGCTTTTCAAAAGCTCAGAATGTACATATTCTATCTCCTCTGCACACAAGACAATAATGGGACATAAGTACTTACATGGTTTTAAAGCAGCATTATACTGGTCATTATAGATACATATATCTTTACGCCACATTTGCCCACAGCATTGTCAGTCATGCTTCAGTCAGCAATACAAGTTACTGGTTTTAGTTTAGCTTTCAATATAGAAACCAAAAGTGGAAAGCAGCTTGCCTATCAGAGAAGCATTGCAGAAAGCAGCAGCCAAGTTTAGGTCAGGAAGTCTTAGACATAATCACTTTCTGAACCTTGACAACATCTCATAGATTCATACAATTCTGCTTCACTTACAGCCAGGCCACTTTGAACTTCTAATGTTTCTTTCTTTATTTATTTACTTCCAAAATGATAATCTGAGAGTAGCTTAAAAGCTCTTTAGTATTTTGAACAATGCTTGAAATTATGGGCCAGGATGTCACTAATTGCCATTGAAATCACAATTTAAGGGACTGAAGGAGCAAAGAGCAGAACAGAGGAAGGAATATGGCTTCAAGAGAAACCACCATCCTGGTTTTGCTTTATTTCCTCCCAAATACCTGTGAAAATGTTAAATAATAGAAATTATTTATTTTTATATTTTCTCAGAACTGCATGGGTATTAGTATTAAAATCAGATAATTTGTGATATAATTAGTAATACCATTCAAGTACATCTATCCCACCTACAAAAATGACCAAGTGATTCAATACCCTTGTAGTTCTAAGGGTATAGCTGTAAGCTGTACCCTTATACCCTATAGCTGTAAGTCTAGATATCACTCTTATAGTGCTTATATAGTCAGGTGTAATACCTCTCTCTGCTCAAAAAACAGAACATTTTAACTCACAGCAAAACAATTCCGTGCTGACTCTTGCTGGCAAGTACTGCAGAAACCAGGATCCTTGAACTACAATACACTCTGCAGTTTATTGCTATTGATAATTCCTTTGATCTGGTTGTTTATGAACATTTGAGAAGCGAAAATACTTGCAAGAATTTTTAATGAACACAAAAACATCCTAAGTGGCAGTGCAAATATTTGCAAAAGCACTCCCACTAGAAGCTACTATAAAACAGCTCATTAATTCACACAAGTAATAGTAAAAGGATATTCTGAAGTAGTGAGAACTGCTGTTTATAAAGGGTAAGTAAGCTCATGGCAAAGTGAAGCAATACTTCAGAATTTAATAACATCCACTATGCATCACAATGTGCCAATGATGTGTGACCAGTTGACAATCCAAAGACTAAATTTATCAGAGTATTAAAGAATTTTGAATAATGAATTTTTGTAAATTAAAGTCAGACTTTAGTCACTGCAAGATATGAAATAAAAAACTATACAAAAATATATTTTAGCTCTACAAAAATATATTTTACATTATGTTTTGTGATAATCCAAACGGAAAAGAGCACAATACTGTGTTATGGTGGTGGTAAATAAGTGTGATTTAAAACATACTGAAGCTAGGGACCGTTTTGCACAAGGTCTCTAAGTGGAGTTGCTAGATTTACTACTTACTTTCTCACTGCAGACAATTCTAGATGTTTGGGCAAGTGGTCAGTTTGTAAGCATAAATTAAGGAGCTATGGCCAGATTTGGATATCAGTTTTCTCTTTGTACCTCTACACTTTTAAGTGTGGGTGTAAGTAAGAGCAGAACTGATCTCTGAATGTTCGTCCAGCCAAATATCAGATTTGTATAAGCCTTCTTACCAAATGATGGTCACATGCTTTGGCTGTGGGAATTACATGAACTTCATGCTTAATGGTGCTTCATTACTGCATATTCATCTGTAATATAACTAAAAGCTAATATGAAATTTACTGAAAAAAGCATTTATCTGGGGGAAAAAAAGTGTAAAAAGTAAACACAACTATATAATAACATGAGTTTGCAAGTTACATCTATTATAACCTAAAACACAATAGCATGAAAAATTTCCAAAACAGTTAGCACTCTAGGTATCAGCACATGACATAATCTAGATGAGAAATGTACTCTGTGCTACATATTCTGCCCTCCTTTTGAAAGGAAAGAAAACCCTTCAAAATTAGAATCTGTAAACTTTACCATCAAGCCTACGAAACATACAGGGCATGCACTACAAGTATAGTCAGAATATCATGAAAACTACAGCGTCTGCATCAAGGAAATGTTGGGATTGCCAGTCCCATCTGACCATGCTGTGATGCGAGTCCCGTGACTCCAGAGAGCAGCTGTGCATGTTTCTACTGTCTTGCAATGAATGGGACATAGCTGAGTAGCATGCAGGCCAGTCAATATCCATTAAAAAGTGATTAAATAATATATATATATGTATAACTTGTTTAGGTAACCTGCGTAAAATTGGTGACACGATGCTCTGCCTCGTTAAAAGGCACCAGAGCTGCATTCTTGACTGATCCAGCTTGGATTTACCCCTGTGAGAAGTAAGAATGGTAGGAAACGAAGTTCAGGATACAGTACCACTGCTTTTTTTTGCGCTGGCAACTCTTATATAATAACTGATTAGCATTTTCACACATTTACTTTTCATTAATTTAGAATATGAATATAAGTGAGAACTGGATACAATAAAGATCTTTTAGATTGCTGAGTACTGAGTAAAGTATAATGACCACTGAGTTGCAGTGTCCTCTGCAACAGCATCAAGGAATCCCACCTTAAGACATTGGAAATTATCTTGTAACTCTGTATATCTCGATCTACCAGCCTAAAAGTTATGTTTTAAATAAAAAATTCATTATTACAGAGTTATACATGCACTATAAATTTTTCTTTATAAACCATCTGCATAGTACTTATGGATCTAACATGAAAGTAAAATTTATTTTTATAGCATCTGTGGCAGATAGAGTAATGCACCTCAGATCTATTAACGTCTGTGGATAGGATAAAAGACTCAGCATAGTGATTCACATATCTTAATTGCTCTATTTCCACTGTAAAAGTTTTATTTAGTATTTTTTCTTTTCTCATTATCTATTATCTTTCTTATAAACACAATGTTCTCATACCTATGTCTTTTTTTTAGGTTTCAATGGCAATTTTCTAAACAAATTCCAATCTGCTTTTTATTATGCAGATTCACATGCACAATACTGTATGCGTTTCTAAAAAGGCATAATCTAGTTAACAATTTCATCAAAACACTGGACAGGGTGTATGGTTTATAACAAAGAATCCACAAAACATTAATGTACTTAGTTAAAGCTTCTAATAAATGCTAGGAAATCAGCCCTGTAGAAACTCAGCTCATTGCCTTTTATTGCAATGAATGTGTGTATGTATGTACATATGTGTACATACGTGTATGTACACAGACACAAGGAGAAGCACACACACACACACATATCCATCAGTATGTGACCGTTCTGTGTCGTGAAGCCTGAGGTCCCAGTAGATGGATGCTGGCCTTGCCTGGCGCTAGGGAAATGCTATGGGAATGTAGCTTGGTGTCAGCTGCTATTTGCAGGCCTTTTAGGCCGTGGGTAGAAGCAGTAGTGACTGCAGAGAAACCTTAGCAACGGCAGGATCAGAGCAGTAGGAAAACATGAGAATACAGAACATTATACCATGAAGAAAAAGAGGAATCACTGAACTAAAAAAACACTTTTTTTAAGACACTTTTTTAAACTCAGAAAATCATTTTACATGCCTTCTATTTCTACGGATCATTTCCATGACAAGAGGGTTAGCCCTGTGGCTACTACGTCCCACTCATCTTTATATCAAAAACCACAGCAGATTAAGAATCACTCAGTCAGAAGCAGGACTGAGGATTATTATCAAAAAAACCTTTTTCCTTGGTTTAAAATATGATCAAAATTTAGGCACTTCAATCTTCAATCCAGAAATATGCTCATTATCATTGCTTAGCTGCTCCTTCTCTCTTTGAGATGCCTGAAATTTGTAAAGGCTTCCCTTCATTTTTTCACCTTCAGTTTCTGCAAGAACAAGGAATTCTGCTCCTAAATAGAAGTGCTCAGAAGTGTTTCAGCCTTGACTGGTGTGGCCTGCTTCGCTGCAGCTCAGTCCTAACTCACTTGGCATTTCTTTGTTCAATCATCTGAGGTATTTGTTGGGGTTCTCAAGGCGTGACTGACACACACTTACAAAGAATTAAGTGCCTCCAAGAATGCAGTGATAACACTTTTTTTTTCTTTAAAAATATTTCACATAGAACGGAAAACCTGCCTTTCGTAACAGTAGCATTATGACTGGAAACCATGTCTCAAATTGGGGAGGATCCAGTTTGATATTCTCAAAGAAAAGATTCAAACCAGTATTTTTGTCTCCTTGAAGAGCACAGACTTAGCTAAATAGAGTCACTTCTTGCACTATCCTTTTACATGATGGAGAAAGAGATATAGTGCTGTCACTGAACTCACATCCATCAACATACAGCGTGGACTGACTAAGGAACCTGCACCATCTTTTCAGCTAGTGAGGCTGTTCTCCTGTGCAGTAAATCATTAAAAACGGAACAGACCACAAAACAACGAGGGAGAATGTTGTAATGAGGGAATTCATGTGGGAATGACAAAAGCCATATTCTTTCTTGTTGACACCATTCAGTGAAAACCAAATTTCTCCTTACTGTAGAATAGCTGCAGCTTCAGCATGAGAAGTGGAGAATACTCCATGAATATGGAGAACCCCTCTGAGTACATTTTCAAAAATAGATTTTAGCATCAAAAAAATCTAAACAGCGATATTTAATGTACTTCTTTTTCAGAGATGTTAATGACACATAGTATTTAAGCTAGTGCAATTACATTTCCAAATTATTTTTTTCAGGCAAGTTTCCAATTAAAAGTATCAGAGATTAAAAATTATTCATTTTTATAAGGTTTCAGTTAATATGCACATAGCTGCAAAATCAAAAATAAAGAAAAAGCACAGGAAAAGCATATAAGATACATTGAAATAAGCATTGGTTAACTACTAACAGGAATGAATTTGATATGGTGGGAGCTCAAAATAAGGAGTGAAAGGAGAAGAGTTTAAAATACTGTTTTTATGAGTATATTACTCTGATCCTAACAGGACTTATCCATCACCATCTAAGACTGTATCTCTGTTACAGGATTTTCCTTTAGCATCATTCATACAGCAGTATCACCTAAGGCATCATTACCAGTTACAATCCATCTACAGAATGAAATAACAGTGTCTTCTTCATACTTTCCAATTGAGAAATGTTTTATAAGAAAGTAATATGTTTAGGCTGATAGCACCCTTGAAACTGATTATTGTACTTACTTTACAGACAAATACAAACAATAGATAAGTATTTGTTACTTCACTAGAACAGCAATAAATTATTTGTAAAGAAGAAATCTAAAGTAATCTGCTTCCTGAAAATGAACTTTAATGTATCACCCTTAATTTTCAAACTTTCAGTATATGCTACAGGTATCATTAATGCGGGAAAACAGTGAAAATGATGTATCTGAGCACAACTAGCAAGTAAAAAAAAAGGGCAAAGCCAGAAGATTTACATAAAGCAGAGAAATAATCTGTGCTATTACAGCCATGTACAACCACTACAGATGATCTCACTGTTGGTAGGATTGGAGAAGAGTGGCACTGGAGCTGGCAGCTGCTCTGGCAGCAGAGGTAGCTTTGGAACAGCCCGCAATGAGAACAGGGACAAAGGGCCCTAGCCCAGCACTGTGAATTAGCTGCAGAAGGTTCCTTTTTTCACTCTGAGTACAAAGATAGAATAGAATCATTCAAAATCCTACACCAAGAGCAAAAACGTTTCATACAACTACCCTATTCATTATATGGATCAATTAAACGACAACCAGCAACAGCTTCTGCGTTTTCTAACTCAAGACATGATTTTGAAGCATAAAAGCAATATTAATACAAGCAATTTGTGAAAAAAAAAATTTAGTGGTCTGGTCTAGTATTCAAATGTACTAAGGGGTATTCAGAGGTTTCTGAAAGTATCCTGACCAAAACCATCAGGATGGACTGTTAATGTGACATGGATAGCACAAAAACAGCTAGAGTTAACTGAACAGATAAGGTAAGTATGAAGAAAACTTGTACAAACCCTATACACTTTCCATATCCAGACCTTCAGTATTTAGGTCAGTCAGATTGGTTCTTTTTCTGAAGAATGTTTTAACTCAATAAGAGAAAAGTATTAATTTTCTAAAAATATGTCTTAGGCATCCATCTTGATTATTATTGTAAATATAATACCATTCTACCACCTCATTCAAAACTAGCAACCTTAGGTCAATATATCTTAAACATAATTGCAAGTTTCCGTACATTACTACACAGGAGTAAAACACAGATTTTAAACAACCACTAGAAACTTTAAAAAGCAAAAAAAAACAAAGTCTTTTTTTTTTTTTTTGAACATAGAAGTAGTCCTACCTCTTTGCTTTCTTCCAGGTCAGACTCGCTGCTAAACTCTTCTGTATTTAAATTTTCAAAATCTGATTCTCCAACAGCAATCGGCACTGTCACAGTCAAACTTGGGTTGTTTATGAATGACATGTAATCACTTTCATCAACAGCATATTTCTCCACGCTGCTGCCTATGCCACTGGTAGTTCCATTCCCTTCTTTAAGATAGGCAAGGTTTTTACCTATATCTACTATTGTGTGGTTGGAAATATAGCTGTCTTTCTTGTTATTTAGGTCTTCAAGAGGTTTGATTTCATCTAAAACTTTCTGCTTTCTAACAAAGGCTTTCTGGATGAATTCACGCACTTTTCTTTTCACATAATCTATGCCCTTCTGAATCCTTGCCACCGCAATCTGTAGATTGTTCATTTCATTATCATCATCTGTAGCAGCAAGGTTGTCTGAACTAAACGAGCTCAGCAGCAAGGCCAGAAAGAGGTTGAGTACCTAAAAAACAACAAGGAGAAATTTTATTTGGTTCCTTATTTTTAAGTCATAAAAATAATTCTGTTGTGACTTGTTCAATATGACACATTTCATATTTCAAAGCATTACCTTTATGTCAAACTGCCTGCCTGCTATTCTTACCAGGCCATACGCCTTCTCCCTCATAATTTACTACCTTGCCAAAAACACATACTAGCTTTCAGAACTTCACTAACTTATGTGAAAATCTAACCTTTACTCTTACCTTTTCCTTTACATTTGAAGTACTGTAAGTCTGCTCCTCAAAGTGAAGAATGACATAAGGAGGAAGGATACAGTATGATGTAATAATCTATATTATATATACCTACATAATCTATACAAACTATATCCTCAGTAATGTTCACAGATGACGTAAAAGTGGGCACAAAATCCAGTCTGCTAGAGTTCAACAGACTGTAATTTTAGTGCCTGTAATTTAGAGTATAATAAAGCTGATATACTGGCCAAGAAAAAAAAAGCTGTTTTTTGTTTTGGACAGGAAAATCAGCTAAGAGAAAGAGAATATAGACAAACATACTATACTGAGATTGTATGCAATTCTGGTAAAGTATGTGCAAAACATTTAAATATGCATTTAGATAACATTTATCAATAGTTTTGTTTGAATTTACAGAATATTTTTAGAAAGGGTGCCACAGGAGTCTCATATTAGTAACATGAGACTTGGTACTTCATTAGCCTGTTGATAAGCATGTCTATAAACTCTATGGGTGATATCATAAAGAGGTAGGATGCTAACAAACATTTGGCATAACCATGGAAAATAATAAAATTAAAAAAATCAAACTTATGAAAGGGGATAAAACAAAGTGGCAAAGTGGAATCACTGCATAAAAAGGGCAAATGGAATCTGACAGGAGAGCAAGACACTTAAAAGATTTCGTATGTTCTTTGGGCTATAACATGGGGAATCATGGTCTATGAGAAAAATTCGAACAACTAGGCTTGTTTGGTTTCAGAAAGGAAAGACTGAAAGTGAAAACAGTAAGCCTGTAAGTATTATAAATGTTGGTATGAAGAATCTGATGGCCAGCTGTTTGCAAGATGCTATGGTGAGAGGTTGTAAACTCTCGTAAGATTTAAAAAAAAAAAGAAAGGTAGACCATCTTTTTTCTATAACTCATCAAGGTAGATGTAAACTTGCATTAGAAAAAGAACAAATATCATCTCCTAAATTCCTTCTCCTCATCATCTCTCTGATTTATAAACTATGAAAAATATGGCATACATTCTAATAGTTGGGAAAAAAATGATTACATACCACTAGGTTTCCAATCACCATGACCATCATGAAGACAGTAAGGCACATGGTTTGGCCCGCAACCTCCATGCAGTCCCACATGGTCTCTATCCATTCCCCACACAGCACTCGGAACACAATCAAGAAGGAGTGGAAGAAGTCGTGCATGTGCCAGCGGGGGAGTTCACAGTCACTGGAGATCTTGCAGACACATTCCTTGTAGCTCTTCCCAAACAGCTGCATCCCAACCACAGCAAAAATGAAGACAATGATGGCCAGCACCAGGGTCAAATTCCCCAAAGCCCCCACTGAGTTGCCAATAATCTTAATCAGCATATTTAGAGTTGGCCAAGATTTTGCCAGTTTGAAAACTCGAAGCTGCAAAACAGAAGCACAATATGTAGTTATATATACACTACCTAATAAATATAATAAAGCTATTGTTATAAATTTCATATTTCAGTTACTTTGTGACAAAATCATGTTCTGCATAATTTTCAGAAAACAGTTACAAAATGTATGCCTCCATGTCTTTGCAGTGTAGTAGGTGTTGGCAGTCTTATGTCCTGATTCAAGCACTAATAATTCAACAATATTGTCTATGTGCTCAATTCAAATACATAAAAATAAAAAGACAATATAAAAGACAATTAGTTTAACAAGATTGTAAGTGTACTGACATTCTACAGACCTATGTCTTCTTAACCGGCAGAAGAAAAAATAGTTTTACTCAAAAAAAAGGCACAGCCAAGGTTTTTAGTGACAGATACAGGTAACTTGCAAGTATCTTTAAAAGCACTTTTTGCATCTTTTGAAAATTCCTATCCAAATAAAGTTCTTCAATATTAATCTTAATACTAATCTTAATATCTCTTCTAAACTAACAATGTAAGTGACCATGGTAATGTAAGTTGATCAACTAAAATTGTCAAAAACTTTATTGCCATAAATTGTAATAAAACTTATTAACTAATAAGTTATTTACTAACTAGGCAATTTAGTTATCTTCAGTCACAGGTAGTAAAAAGTAATTGAATGTGGGTTGCAGTTTTTGTACTTTTTATTCCCTCACCTATGCAGAGAAAGACTTTAAAAGATACTGCTATTAAAAATATGTATTCCTTAAAGCACATCCACTACAAGAACAAAATTGGTGTTGACACTGTTTTGAATAAGAAATACATATTATCAAGATAATACAAAAAATAAACTTGATATTATAGATGTGTGCCATCTAGTGGGCATGCAATTAATATTTTCTAAATTCCTATGCAAAGAACTTCCGTATCAGCCAAATACATGGACAATACACACACAAATATAAAATACAAGATACAAAAAATGCTGTTTATTTAGTATATTTACCAATCGGAATGACCGGAGGACAGATAATCCTTCCACATTTGCAAGGCCAAGCTCCATTAAACTAAGACTCACAATGAAACCATCAAAAATATTCCAGCCTTCTTGGAAATAGTAATAAGGATCCATAGCAATTATCTTGAGAAACATTTCTGCTGTGAAAATTCCAGTAAAAACCTACAAGTAAAATACAATTTCTTACTCAGTGTAATGAGAAAATTAAAACTATTATCAATTTCTATCACATTATATCTTCAACCCATGATAAATCTGAATAGTTCCTCTGTATTCCCTCCCATATATTGGGGGTTAGGAATTACACACATATATGAAGATTAGATAGGCAATGTTTGGCTGCTAAGCAAGAGGTTAAAGTGCAAAAATATGTTTTCTATTTAGGCGGCTAATATGCATTTATAAACACATTGTTTATAAACATTGATATACAGAATCTCTTCTGATTTTAATATTCAGATTTTCCTCCTTAAATCTCATCTTTGCCTTGGAACATTTTTTTTTTGCTTCCATGAATAAAGATAACTTTATGCAAGGAACAATTATTTCATTATAAATAAAAACTTGTATTGAAGGTTGGGTGTAACCGTTCTTCCTCAAGATGACCTGCAGAAGGGATTGCCAGCCCCCTGCATCACGTGATGAGCTGCAGCATATCTGCAGTGCTTGGTGGGTTTTTCCTGTCCATCCTCCATTGAACACTCAGGACATCAAGAGTCATTAGTGAGACGTGTAGCAGGAATGCAAATAGACTTGAAGTTTCTTCTGATTTGCAAGCATCTAGCCTGAGAAAATATCTCATAGGAATGCTTCCATAACCAAACAAACAGCTACAGTGACAGAAGCTGAAGGTTTTAAAAATTAAAATGCTTATTGGTTCTACTACTCTTACGTTGTTCTGCAAAGGGAAGAGAATTCAACTTTCACATCCAGGAGTGTCAACATGGAGGCATTCAATACAGCTTAAATGTTTCAAATTCAACCATCCCAAACCTATAAATATCTAATTACCATTTTCTTTTAAAGATCGCTCAAGAATTATGTAGGAAAAACACATTTGTCATCATGAAAAACTTACAAGGTTTCCCACTGAAAGCACACCACTGAACTGCTCTGTCATTGGGTAGTGCTCCATGGCCATGAACAAGGTGTTGAGGACAATGCAGATAGTAATAGCCAGATCAACAAATGGATCCATCACAATCAAATTCACAATATGTTTCACTTTCAGCCAGGGAGTGCAGCAGTCCCAAATCAAGCAAGTGTTAGCAAATTTATACCAGCATGGCGGGCATTTCTGTCTGGATTCTTCAAGTTCTAGAGAGAAAAAAGTAAACCATGCTTTAAACAACGTATCTCTAATTCTGAACCACTACTTTTTAAATTGGTTTTAAAATGATTATTTACTGAATATTTAGTATTCTTTCACAAACAAATGATAAACAGGATGCAAAACTGACATTTACTTAGAAATTTGGCACATAGAAAGAACTAAATATTTCAGATTTTATTCTTGAGTGTTAAATACTTGGACTACCCTAAAGTCAGACAACTCTTTACACAGTATTATGGTCAAAATGTGCAAAATTGTCCATTTTTACCTCCCCATTTGCTACTCGGGCATAGTCATTTTTGCCTCAGAGCAATATTTTGCCTTTTGTTACAAGTAGCAGTTTAGTTCCATGACTCAGATTCATTATATTTATTCTTGCAGAAATAATTTTTGTCTTGAAAACTGATTTTTTTTTCAGAAACAGTATGTCTGAAGCATCTGTAGAAAAGGATTATTCTCCAGTAAGAATCATAGTCATTTCAGCAATGGAAATAGAGCTTACATCCAAATAAAAGTAGCTCCTCTAGAGAAACACTGCATTGATTTGTTGCTTACCACTTGCATTTAAATTTGCTGCTCCCATCTCAGACCTGTTTGGAAGGTGAAAGCTTGCCTGCTTTTTTCCAAATATATCAGATTATCTTATAAAAGTACTACCTCTACTTACATATCTTGTCTTGCCTATACCCTTCCATCAACATGGGTATATTAAAACATCACTAATACATACCTCATCATATATTCAGTTGCCCTTTATAGCAATGCCATGCAAAGATTCTATACATACCTTCCATGGTGTTTGTAAGCATGCTGGCTATACTCATAGCTCTTTGCCTTGCACTAGGATCTGTTAGATAGTCCATGGGAACATGGTAAGAACTAGATCGTCTCTTTCTTAATTCATTTTCGGTAGTAGTGCCCTGAAAATAAAAATAGACCACCAATTGTTCATTCTGCTGTCCTGCACCATGCTTCATCTACATTCTTGTTCTGCGAAGACCAACGTATACATAATTTGTATGTATGTCAAATAGACAAATATATTATGCTATTGATGCTATTGTGCTTAAAGTATGTGCTTTTAATCATTATTTTACTAACTAAGGGCTGAGATTAAAACAGATTAATGAATTTTAAGTTTCATCAAAAGTTTCATAATGCTTGTCAATGAGCTGTGCCATAAATATCTTTCTTAGGAGGCAGTGAGGTCTTTTTCTAAATATGAAAATGCACAGCCCACATAGCCAGCTGTGAGAACACACAGACTGAATATGTTTTCTTAAGATATCTCCTAATTTGCATTAAATTTTTAATTTCCTAGTACACATTTTTGAACAAAATAAAACAAAAAAATAATAATGTTGAATCTCACAAAAGCAATTGTAAAAATTAACTATTTTATCTGAATGCTGTCACAACCAATATAAGTTTTAATGTCAAATAGTGCTGCATCAAAAACTTCATGTATGGTCAGTGCGAATTAAACTCTCATGCTATAGTTCACTAGGCAAATACATTTGATGTGTGTTTTTTTACAGTTTTGATAACCTGACTGATATTGGAAAACAGAACCTCATGGTTAAGTCTTTTGCTGGCTTAATGAACTAAGGACTAAAATATATTACATATTATGCTATTAAACTGTCTACTATGCTACTGTGTCAGTTCTTAGAGAATTATATACTTTCATGCATTTAGTTAACAGGAGCTAGGCAACTTCATTTTCTATTTTAGCTTACAACAGCAATATATGAAAAAAGGACATTCACAGCTTGGCCAAGCCAGGAATCACTCCAAAGTGACACTAGCTAATGATATAGGAAGAGGTCATCATGCCTGAGCTATTGTAAACTTCCTTACATTGCTAGCAGTGGCTGCTTTATCAATCATCACCTCTGGCAGAAGCTGTCCAGTAGGTGACGTCAGAGCTGGAGGCCCACCGACTAAGGACACGACTCCATTGCAATCCACAGTGCTGTGCATCTTCCCATTCACAGGAAGCGGGGGCACTGTCCTGGATGACCTGCTGGCCTGACTAATGTTACTGTTGCGTCGTTCACTGTGTCTATGAGGAACAAAGAGAGAATCTCTTCTGCTCTCATTGTCTTCAAAAGTGCTGTGCTCATCGTCAGCAAAGTCATTTTCTGATCCTACATCCTTCGCCCGGCCTCTGAAGCTGAAAAGACTTGTTCTGCTATTGCGTCTCGGGGAAAAGAGGGATCCACGAATGCTCAGCAAAGACTGTAGGCAAATAAAATAATAATTATCAGCTGAAAATTTCTTTAAATACATTTTTTTCAACATTGGGGTTAAAATAAATTGTTAATATGTCTTAAAAGCTAAGATCATCTACAAAGAAATAAGCTAGTATAACCACCCCATTCTCATACACTCCCTTTTGGGTAGGAAACAAAGCGCACATAAGTGACAGACAAAGACTAGTTATTTTACTACTTTGGAAACACAAAATCATTCCGTTTAATTACAGCGAAAGAAACTGCTTGACAGAATTGCTTTCTCTGCATTTCTGCTTGCTTTATTACCAACTGTTCATAAATGGAGTAAATATATCTAGACACTTCTTTCATCAGTTTGGCATTAGTCTGCACAGCTGAGTAAATAAAATTTTAGGCAAATTTCTTGGGACTCAGTCTGTACATAGAGGTAACTCCCAAATATCACCTATTTTTAAAAAGTATACATAGTTTCATAGGTTCTAGTCAACAGTCACTAGTCAAAAACAGTACTGCTAAGTTTGTATTTCTTGTGTTTAAAGTATTATTACTATACAGAAGTGTTAATTTTCCTGAATTTGCTAAGACATGCATGGCTTTTTGTATGAAGAGTGTCATTAATCTTCATTGACTTACTCAGAAGACTAAGTGATCTGCTACTGGAAGTTCTTTTCAGCATTAGAGTCATAACAAAGCTCTAATCTTGCAAATATTTATGTGCTTAACTGTTATTCACATCAGTGGTTCTCTTGATTTGGATGGCTGCATATAATGGACAGCTATGACAAAACACTACTGCTGCATATGGACAGCTATCTTGCTGCTAGCACCCAGTTTCACTCAAGACCTCTATGAACAGCAGAAGTACTTAAAGCAGTATCTTTGTTTCTCTTCTGTAACTTATCTTTATGGACCAGGGTCCCATTTGTTCTAGTTACTGAAAAATGCAGAACAAAAAGGCACTCCGCAAGAACTTACTATCTAATATGACACAACAGATGGATACAAAAAGAGAGGGTGTACAAAGAGGCAAAATTGACAGATATGATCAACAGTGGTCTTAGCTCACCTGAAGTCACTTCCCTGTCAAGCTTTCTGTAGGCAGCATGGTAAAAGAGAGTTTTAAAGAGGGATTTGAGGAAAGCAATGAAGTGGTTCTGTTGAAACTCATGAAGAGCTTCTTCCAAGCATGAGGGGTGGCATACAGAAAGAGCACAAGGAAACTAGTCTGAAAAGTTAACAGGGGGTTATAGATGCTGGGGTCAGTCAAAGCTGGGGCTTAACTTGCTGACAGTAAGTAGACAGGGCAGGTTAGGAAGAGCTTTAGGCACTATATGTTTTATGTTAACTGGCAGATTAGGTAAAAGCAATGATGGTTAGTGCTCTTTGTGACAACATCCTTGATGAATATGGCAGTAACTGGGGCATGGAAAGAGGTCCAAGTTGAAAATGATTCACAGCTGTGGGGCCAGAGTTAAAAAAAAAAAAAAAAAAAAAAAGAAGAGAATGGGACTGTTAACAGGGCCTGTAGAAATCCCTTAGAAAACTGGAGAAGGAATAAAAGGATCTTCTAAAGCACAAGTACATCAGGAGAACTGAGAGGACACCAAATCATGAATGTCATGAATGTTACGCAGAGTAAGTTTTCAAGAACAGAATCGTCACTTATGTCGAGGGCAAGCAAAATGTCAAGGAAGATGTCAAAGATGAGATACAATCTGAGTTTTGGCTAGGCAAAGGTTATTAAAAAGGTTTTTTGTAGTGTCCAAAAGCCAGAGTGAAAAGGAACTAGGGTTGGAAAATCAGAGGGATGGGTAACACTGAACCACAATAATAAACAGCTGTAAATGAAGTTGGAGATGAAAAAGGTAGGAGAAGCAAGCTGGTTGTGGAATGTTTCATTTTGTACAAGGTGAAGCAATTAAGCTAAGGTTGCAGTCTGAATGAAGACACAAGTAAGAATATGTAGCAAAGGGATCAGATGAGTCTTCAACATGGTAGTTGAAGTCAATGGAAGTAGGTGTGAAAATCTGCAGAAGGATGCATCATGAACAACACATAGCAATGAAGTCCTAACAGATATTAGACAATTAACAACATAAAACTGTGGCAGACAGAGAGAAAAAAAATGGATAAAGTGCTATTTAAAAAATGGTGGAAAGAGGTAAAAGAAGTTAACTTGGCAGGAATGGAAGGATGATATTCCCCCCATAGTTTGATCTAAGGAGAAAAGTCCTGAATAAACAAGAGAAGAGCTGACTAAGAGGTCTGAGCTTCTGTGAGAATGGGAGCTGCAAAAGTGATATATGAACACATGAAGAGAACATGGATGTTCTTGATCTTTTTAGGGATGGAAAAAGCTTTCCAGAGACAAGAACAGAAGAGGATAAAAAAACAAAGGAATGAATTTAGTGATTAAATAGTGATTAAAGAGAAGGAGAAAGCAAGTCATAAAGACAGGGGAGAATCAAGAATGTGGGCACAAAAGGAAGAGGCATACTGAAGCAAACAGCACATGATGGGGCAGAAAAAGGATGAAATGTATGTGACATATGGGCTTGAACTGCTTAGGGGAGAGTCTAAGGTGGAGAAATGAAGAGGAGCTGCAGAGCTGCAGCTGAAAGCTGCAGAAGGGAAAACATAACAGAGTTATCAAATGAAATAAATGTCTGGATGTTAGATGCAGATGGCACTTTTTCTGAGTCACTGGTGTATCAATGCAGGAGAACACATGCAAGGACACATTGCCGCAGTTATTTCCACTTTGAGATAACACAATTAACAGCCTCAAATCAATGAATTCATCAAATTCACAATAACATTTACGACATTTCTATCAGGTTTCTTGAATCCCCAAATTAGCATTTTCTCACTAAAAATGTTAAACAAATTTTGAATCCACTGATCATGCTAAATGTATCACTCTTAATGGGAAATAGGTCATTTTCAATAAGAAATTTGCAAATAAATTTGAAAAAAAACTATTTTGATTAATATACATTATTTTGGTCTTCATGCATCTGTTTAGAATGAAAACTCTTAAATACTTTTTTCATCCTTTACTGAAAGTATTAACTTGGTCATATTTTTATTTAAGACATAGAAGAATCTGGTAACTTTTGTAAGAATTGAGATTTTAATATCCTAACTAAACCACTTTACAGGTTGGATTTTTTTATGATCAGTAGATTACAGCAGTGCTTAAGAGGTAATAATACTAGGGTACCTGGTGTGGTGAAGAGAATCTCTTTTCATATGTCAATCTATTCCCCTCAATGGATAATCGGAAACCTTTTTTTCGGATGCTGTCCTCTGATTCAGATTTGTGAAATTCTTCATCTTTCTCCTCTCCTTCGGACTGCTCTTTTTGCTTTTTTTTCTTTCTTCTATTCCTCCTTTCTTTAGCACTCTTCGAGCTCAGTTTTGATGCCTCCGATGAACTTTCAGAGAATCCACCTATTCCACCTACGCCAGAATAATCTCTCGAGTCAGCTGCTGCAGCTGCTGCTGCTGCCTATATATACAAGCACATATGCAATTTGCATCACTTATACAAATACATACCATTCACTATTTTAAATGTATTGCCATTCTTAAAAGAAAAAGAATTTGAAATGAAAGTAGTGATCCTAATTCTCTGAAGCCAGTGTATTGTGGAAAATGTGGTGTGCAATAAAAGCAACATTTGCCACAGCTCCATAATCAAGAAACTAAGAGCAGCCTGAGGGAGAACCGCACTATCAAAGAACCAAGTTAACAAACATCTGTTATGGATTGAAGCAATCTGTTGCAGTGATTTTTTCACCTGCAAATACCACATTAAACAACAAAACTATGTAGAAGTCAGGAATCAAGGCTAAAACAGCGGAATGGAATTGCTGCTAGCAGGAAGCAAGACCATTTTGCAACCATTTTGCTCTACTTTGAATACTCTCTCTTCTACTCAAGATGTGATGTAATATTATTTATCTCAGTATCAGAGACCTGTTAAAATTTGCAGACTATTAGAGTCCTGTTGCTTTTCAAAGCTTCAAACACTTGCAGAGCATTTGTTTAACATTTATTTACAAGTTGTCATAAAGACATCTGTCCCTGACTTCAGTCATTTGCTTACATGGAAGATGTAATTCAACTCTTGCTCTACGTGGTCACAAGCCAAGTAGACATTATCAGTTATTGTATTAAAATTTACAGGGTCTCCAAAAAAATGAAAAGGAGATTCAAAGTACAATGAAATCATGATGTTTATACCAGAGAAGCATTTTCTCCAGTTTTTCTAAAACACACTAAATGTCTTCTGCCTGAAGAGCTAGGGAGGGAGTAGAAAAAGCCAAGTGTTGTTGAAGCAAAATATTTCTCCTACACTACTTAAAATAATTTTGCTTTTGTTACCTAAATACGCAAAACTTTTTTTTTTGCTTGCTTGTTTTTTTTCCCCCACATCTTCATTTCCATTTCCTTCTCCAATTTGAAATTCCAATATTTAGCTTACTGGCTTTTTATCATTTTTTTTCACTAGTTAGAAAGTCCACTCAAGACATAATAAGTGGAACAGAAAATATTAGTTGAAGATTAGACACAAAAGAAAGGATTTTATAAGATGGGAGGTTACATGTTCTTAGGAGTGTTGGGGGCAGGGGGAGGAAATATTCTCACATATAATCATAAAACATTTGGTCACAAGAAGGAATTTTAATTTGCAGGGATACCTGAGCTTCTTCCTGTTGCTTTTTCAATTGCTCCAACATCTGTTGAAATTCTGCTTCTTTCTGCTCTGCTTCTTCCATGGTTGCTTGATTTTGTTCTTCATAGGCCATGGCAACCACAGCCAGGATCAAATTAATCAGGTAGAAAGAGCCCAGGAAAATGACCAAAACAAAAAATATCATGTATGTTTTCCCAGCAGCACGTAGTGTCTGGGGAAAGAGAGATATAGGCATTTTTAGCAGACCTCTAAATACTGCTGTAGAAAATGGTGGCATTTGGGTTGTACTTTAGAAATGCATTTTAAGATTGCTTGTGTTAGCATGAGCTTAGTTAATTTTTCCATATACAAGCATTTATATTATATCCTGGCTACATGGGCAAAATTCAAGTTTTGTGTCTGCTATGATCAAAGTAAATAAAATTTTATAGCTTGAATACTTCAGAATACTCATGAGAACCCATAGTAGTAGTTGCTACCTGGACTATACTTCTATATTATGTTACAGTCTTTGAATCCAACAGTAGAGGAGCCACTCATCAGCATCTTACCTTCTTGTATCACCACTCCGAAACTACAGGGCCAGAAAGACTGTGCAGTGTGTGAATATTCATGCTGCACAACAACACTGTCCTTCAGATCTATGATCTGTGTAGCTTAAGGATGCAATATAGCCTTTTCAAATGCAACATATTTGTACTGGATTGCAAATCAATTTTACTATAGTGTGTACTTATAATATGTTTAAGCAAAAAGTTTAAGAACTTAAAGTTCATTTACTTATTTGTGAAATGGAACCTATAATGCTTAACCATCTATATAAAACAACAGTTATTTCTTATTATTATGTATTTGAGTAGCACATGGGAACCTAAATTATGGACAAGGCCTCAGCTGTTTTAGACAGCCTACATATATGACATAAAAGATGATTTCTGTCTCAAAGGCCTTAGAGAAATGTGAATGAAAATAACTAAGCAAATACTATGCAGTAATGGTATTGGTGATGGTGCTGTTTATTTTAGTAAGTCCTCACCAGCTGGTAAAGATTCTCCCAAAAGTCCTGAGTCATCAATCGAAACAGTGACAAGAATGCCCAACTGAATGTATCAAAACTTGTGTAGCCATAGTTGGGGTTTCTGCCAGCTTTCACACATATATATCCTTCTGGACATTGACTACAAAAGAAGAGGAAATGCTGTTTTTAACAACTACTCTAAATTACAATATTCTATAGTAAATCACAAAATTGTTCAGGAGTACCAGATGCTAACAGAAATTATGAACAAGTAAAATTGTATTCTACATGCCTACAATAAAAATCAAGCAGATATATTTTAATTCTATTTCCTAAAGACATTTCAGTGCTTTAAAATATAACTAAGAGTAAGCTACCCTTCCCCACCAATCTCTCATGTCAACACACCTCCACAGGACAGCAAGCAAATGTCAGCTACCACAGCTGATCATGAGCAGTTGTCCACCAACCAGCAGTAACATTTATGCACTCAGGATTCAAATAGTTACCTTTACAACTTTAGCCTAAGATACTGAGAAAATGCCCATGTAACAATAAATCACACAGATGGTAATATTTAGCTATAGTTTCACATTTCAAAACATTGTTATTTGAAACTGCACAGTACAGTTGATACATAACATGGCCACCCGAACTATTTTTAAGTAGGTAATTATTTTTTCATGATGCACAATGAAAAACAACAACCATTTTCTTACCCTGCATCTGAACTATTGCCACACAGAAGAGCATCATTTTGTCCTTCCAAAAAGTAGAAATGATCTATTAAAAAAAAAAAAAAAGAAAATGCAACATGAAAGATAACATTTATACCAGTTGAGCAAAGTTCTTGAGAAAGAAACAGAAGTAACAGTTTAACTGGAATATCTGATGATTAGAAATAAATAAAAAGGATGAAAAGTACCATTCTACATGTCTAGTATGTTTTTCCAGGAGTCTTGAAATCTGGCCTACCAAATTAGAAAATGGAAAGATAGATACATAGATAATTGTCAGCAATCTACTAGAAAGTTAAAACTGACAGACCATAAAATCCTGTATGTCAGCAAATGACTGAAATAATGCCAGTAAAATAAGAAAAGGGATGAGGGATATCCTGCCTTTTATCATTCACTTCAGTAAGTACCATTTAGTGTCCCTCATTTGCAATATTCATCACTTTCTCCAAACATTACTGGCAAACATTTTGAAGTCTTTGCAACATAAAACAACACACACAACAAGCTGGCACTGGATCTTGCTTTGAGGAGCTGAGGAAGAAATCAAGCTTTTATTGTATGTGATACAAAACTACTAGGCAAAATTCTCCATTAGAAGCATCCACTTGAAATTTCCATATAAATTTTAATAGAACTAAGGTAAAAATATATTAAGGCTAGGCTAACAATCAAAATGAGGTAAGATATAGTTTAAAAAGCTTTAAATCTTAAAGTCTCCAGATATATTCTTTTCTTTGTCCTGCTTTAATGCAGAAAAGGAAAAACAGCTTGCCATCAATTCCTTGTTTGGAGTTCTGGGAATCTCTAGCACAGATTTTTGGTTCAGGTGACATACTAAGTTAAAGAGAAATGGCCACAATTAGGTTACATTCTAGCTCTTCCAGGAAGCAGATGGTTCTCTGAGATCCACTGCCAGCTGGCAGAGTCCAGTTTAGCTGGCATGAACTCGCTAGGGGCCAATGCTAAACAGACAATCAGGGAACTGCAACCAGTTCCTGCTGACTGTTTCTACTCTGCCACCACCACTATACAATGGACACAGCATAAAATCTGCTTAATTTAAAAACAGAGAGATTATACACAGAATTTTACACCAGCAATCTATTCTCAGATATCAGATAGGTGCCCACATTATGCTCAAGAGACTTGTGTCCATCTCCAGTCAGAGATTTTAAGCCTCTAAATACAGGTTAAACATCTAATGATGCAGATAGGCACCAAACTTTTTTTTTTTTCAGAATTGTGTCCCTGATTCCCATTCCTTTGTAGCACAGTTCCTCCTTGGGTAAGACAGGACCCAGTCAGCTTAACTCTCAGATTTCTGGGGGAAAAATCATTTTGTCAGTACACAGATTATAATAATAAAGTAATAAAAAATAGTATGAGTTTATTGAAATATGTCATATAAAAACTATTCCTGACTCCTTTGCATATGCTGGTAACACAGCAGTAGCCACAGGAACAAGCCCTACATGACACTCTCATAAGCAAAATAAGGAGGTATGTTCTAGTTGGAATAATCTAAAAAAAAATGAAAAAGTATTTTCAGAGAGCAGTTACTGTCAATTTCCCAATGACCTAGTGTTAACTTTAGAGGTCATCTTCTCAAAGATCCTAAGGGGATCTGTGCTATATGCTTTCATAACAAGTTTCATTAGACAGGATAATGTGAATATGCACCAAGTATTCTGAAGTTATCAAACTAGGTGAGAACACAACCGACAAACTGGTGAGCTGGTCTACAAGTAATTGGGTTTGCTTCAGTATATGTAAGTGAAAAATGCTACTGTTGACAAGGAAAAATCAAATACAAAATGCAAAATAGACAGTAATTGTCTACACTGTACTGCACTGGCCATAGCCATAGCCAGTGCGGTACAAAGGGATGAAATGACTGCCATGAATCACAAACCGATTCTGAGTCATAAATATGGTTGGATTGTAAAAAATAGTGTATTTTTGAGATGTATTAATAGGAATGTTGTACTTATGGGACACAAGCATTAAAAAAAAATCTACTTGTGTGACATAGCGTTAGAAAAAGCTAAAAGCTTGGAGTAGAGCAGAATAGAAAAGAACAGAATCTCTTTTTCAGAGGATTTTAAGAATAGGTTATCATCCAACATCTCTTCCAATCTGACATTTCTATGCTATTACTAGCATGTTGAGAGGATAAATATATTAGAAGATTAGAAGGCAATGAGACTTGGATCCAAAGGGATTTAGCTGTTAAACTGAGGTTTCTTAACTTTCAGTAAAAGTCACCGAGAGCTAAGTGCTTTACAGGAGTTAGATACCCAAGTACCTTGTGGACAAAGGCATCAGCTACAACATTTACGCAGACGTTATAAAAAAACTTAAGGTTGTGCCTAGTTACAAAATTTAAACATTAAATACAATAAAATAAATCAATACGAAAGA
The DNA here is from genome assembly GCA_013389825.1 of Crypturellus undulatus. NCBI lineage: Eukaryota > Metazoa > Chordata > Aves > Tinamiformes > Tinamidae > Crypturellus > Crypturellus undulatus. The sequence continues at coordinate 40,285 of VWPW01014099.1, forward strand.
CAGAAGCTATCTACCATAGTTAAAGACAGAGTAGCAAGTTATTGCAGAAACTGAGTTATTATATCTGAATTTTAAAGCATTTTTTGTTTAGGTAGGAGTGATATTACCTCAAAGAGAAAATACTGCACTATGAGGCATAAAGGAAACTAAAATGTGAGCTTCTTAGCACATTAGTAAAAAATGAGAAGATGTAACAGTCTGCTTCTAGAGAAAAGTGCACAGAAAAAAATACTAGCAGGATTCATGAGCTAAATGGTGTTCAAATACGGGCTTATGATTTTGGACAATATTTTCTCTTAATATAGCTATATTAGAGTTCAGATTCCATATTAGGACCATCACACCGCTTTTGCAGGCATTTAGCAGAACCCTCTGCATCGTACATCACTGTGCTATGACTTTACTAAGTTATACTTACTAAACAGTAAAGAGACAACTCAGGATCAGGCACATTGGTATGAATACATTAATATACATTATGACTGTTGCTTTATTTACTATACATGGTGGATTCTCTAAAACATCTGAGTTGCTAAATCTCCAACTGTTTTTATGTCTTTTGACCAGATTATACCATGTTAATTGCAATGGAAATATACTAACGTGCTTTTGTATTTTTTTTGAGATAAAACAATGCAGTAAATGATATAATTAATTCTTACTTCTATCTTCGATGTACTCATCCCAGTTAAATGTTGTCACTGTTGTATTAATGAATGTACCATTTTCACCTATAGAGTTATTAAAGTAGGAAATAACAGTTGTTTCAAAAGTAGAATTGTCCGGAGGCCACTGCAGGCATTTATTCCTCAAGTTGCCCATGAACAGCTGCAGCCCTATTAGTGCAAATACACTCAGACAAAACACAGTCAGGATCATGACATCTGAGAGCTTCTTTACTGACTGAATTAGGGCTCCCACAATAGTCTTCAGGCCTGCAAAGAGAAAACACTTTTATTTTGATATTAAACAGACAGTAAACACAAAATATGACTTTTCCTGACAAGATAAGGTTTTCATGCAAAATGACAACTGTGTCTCATGTTTGTGATACAATAATTTTCATGAAAAGCCTGATTGTGAAGATGAATGAAAAGCTGTAAGTTTATGCTTTTTTGAGAGTGTACAGAAATAAAAAGTAGATATTCCCCAAAACACTGTTTATGACAAAGTGATTTTATAATTCATGCTATATCTCAACCCTATATAGAAAAGTAACATTTGCTTTTGCTGATGCCTCTTACCCAAACCTTTTTATATGAACCATTTAAAAAATATTCTGTATTAACACATCCTCATGAAGACATTATAAATTCATCTGTGAATTATATCCTCATGATAACATTCTTACAACATAAAAGGGGTGATGGTTTGGAGAAGAAAGACATCTTTAAAACAATTCCCCATGCATGGCCCATGCTATCCTTTATAGTTTTTTTATACATGACATTCAAAACTGATTTAAAGTTTCTGCATCAAGTGCCTGCATAAATGATAAAATTTGCATCAATATGAAAGCTTAAAATTAACTTAATTTTAAAACATGTAAAGGAAAGCTTGATGTCATAAGATGCAAATCACATTGGCTATTTACTACAAATATCTCATGCAAGAATTGTTAAACTCAAAGGCTGATTTTTTTAAAAAAAATACAGCTAATATAAAAGAAGCAAAAATCAATTCAAAAAAAATTACTAGTCTTGATTCCTGCTTTTTTATTTTATTAGCAATGTGTAGCAAACAACAAGGCTTGTGCTTTAAAAACATGTACAGCCTTAGAACAAAAGTCAGCCTCAGTGTTTAACCTAGCTCTCACCTGGAATGACTGATATTGTTTTCAAAGCTCGGAGAACTCTGAATGTTCTCAACGCTGAGACATTGCCCAGGTCCACAAACTCTGTCACATATCTGCAATAGGGGAGTTCACACACAAACACAATGACAGCACACAAATAACAGTCGGAGATACGAGGGGCCTAACACCTTACACCAACTACTTCTTACCTGGGATTACAGAAATAGTTTTCAAAGCTCTCAATACTCTGAAAGTTCGAAGAGCTGAAACATTGCCTAGGTTTACAAATTCTGTTACATACCTGTAGGATTAAATCACAGTTATTCAGAATTGAGGCAGAGCTTATCCTACTTACTCGGGTCTTTGATCAAGACCTCTTTACCTTTCACTGCGTTTTGTCTGTATTACTTATATGCTTCTGACCATAAAATTAAGCTAAATTTTGCCAGAGTAAACCACACTGACTTGATTTTTGAAACCTAATTAGATAGTTTATGTCAGGAAGTCAAAAGGATGCTTTTAATTCTGGTGAACAGAAAGAAGACAGGATATGAACAGTTCGGTCTGATGGTGTTGGCAATCCTAGGGGGCTGGCACACCATACTGGCCTCTGCAGCACACGCTTAGTTAGAAACACTAAACTGTACAAAAGAAGTAGAAGAAACATATTGAAACTGCAGGAAGTCCAGGCTCCAAATGTCTGGCTGACAAAATATGAGGCAATTTTTAGTCATCAATTTCAAGCTACCAGGAAAAAAAAAGAGGAAAAAAGAAGAAATAGAAGACTTACGCAAATGTAATGACAGTGAAATCTAGCCAGTTCCATGGGTCTCGAAGGAATGTAAAATCTTCCAAACAGAAGCCCCGTGCAAGGATTTTGATAAGTGACTCAAAGGTATAAATTCCTGTGAATGTGTATCTGAGGAAAATATGCAAAATGAAATTTATATAAACCAATACATATTATCCCTATTCACTGTACTTTCTAGTTGCTTTGTTCTCATTATTTTCTTTAATGGTTCTTTCTTTAATGGTAACCTTCAGGGAATTTCAGATGCTACAATCCACACCACATTAGTTGCAAAATTCACCACTATTTCACTGGTACTTATGTCTAATCTGAATCCATGTTACAACAGAAAGATGACTAAATTTTGTTTTCAGGAGAAATTTCTGTACTTTTTTCTTGCTTTCTAACCATATTTTTATGCTGAAAATGGTTAGTAGCATGATCTGGCAATATGCCCTCCTGCATCAGCTCTCACTGACTTTGTTACAGGCTAAGTGTGCTTAGTACAACCAGCAAGAAAAGCATGTAGTACTGGAATGAGATCAGTGCTTTCAGATGTAAAATCCCATGCGGGATCAAACAAAAATATTTACAAATTCCAGTAAAATTCAGCTGCTACTTTAGACTGAAAAAATGTGATTGAAACTTAAAAAGTTAATATACTTAATTCTGGCATTCTGAGTGATTTAAATTTTCCATCTTTAAAGAATGTCATCTTGAAATTTATTTTCACTATTATCTAGAATGGAAAAGAAGATGAAACATGCTGTTTCATATTAAACTTCTAAAAAGGCTCAGAGTGGACTTCAGTCAACCTAAAACCAGCTTCTTTGGTAAAGCAGAGTTGCCTAATGGTGAACATAGACAGTCATAATGGTTACACAATACAGACAGAAGGCAGACAGAATCTCCCACCTCCTTACACAGGTACAACAGAGAATACAGTGAAAATACTTATAAACCACTTTTTGCAGTCGTAAGACCACCTCCTTGATACATTCTCCATTTAGTGCTTCAAATAGAGAATGGAAACTGAACTCATTCCAAGGGAAGTGTAAAGGTATTGATTTAATACTTGAGAAGAAATTAGCATCAGAATAGCCACTGAAAACACATGCCACAAAGTCTTGTCAGCAGATGTCATTCTTATTAATATAAAATCATTTACAGCAGTTTCTTTCAGACTTCTGAAGATTATTCAAAGAAAACTTACTCTACATTCTTTGTCCAATCCGGAGGATTACTCATGGTCATAAATACACAGTTGGTCAAAATAGTGCACATGATCAGCATGCTGAACAATGTAGGTTAGGAGTTAAGGAATGTAAGCGAGAAAATCTCTTTAAAATAATACAAAATAACATCCTGTTTCGGCAGATTCCCTGTATTAAGAGCTATTTATCCTTCCATTGCTCTGTTGATGCTCAAGGAAAAGACACAAGTATTTTAAAATTTTCATAGTCATTGCTTAATAAGTAAAAGCAAAAAAATCATGGACTGAAAATTAGCAAATGTGAAAGATAATAAGAAAACTTTAACTTTAAAAGATTCTAGATATTTTTTCTTTTCAAATTAAAATGTGAAAATTTGTAGTGATGGCTTCTAGCATTATGTAATGATGCAACAAGCATTTGTATAATTTGTATGAGATCTAGATAAATCTGTTTGGCTTCATGCATACAAATAATGAAAAGAAAACAGTTTTCTGCATTATACTGTTATGTGCTACCATAAAGCTTGGCAAATACTACAGGTTTTGCTTATCATTACAATACACATATTGAAAGTTAGAGTTATCATTTTGTAAGAAAGGAGACAGGAATTCTACGACAAAAATTAAGTTGTCCATGTTTGCTTTAGACATGACTTTAGTAATATAAACTTTGGTGGAGGGGAAGGCATATTATACTCTGAGAAAGAGCAATCTAATGAGAATTCAGAACAGTTCCAAATCACAAGTAACCACTTCATTTTGACTGAACTGCTCTGGATTCACATCCCTGGCTCTAACTGGTGACATTCATCTTAGAAATGAAAATAAAACAAACACCAAAATGAAAACCAGGCAGATGATACACAAAATGTCCACATGATGGCATCACCATCCAAAATTAGAAAGGCATATATTTTAAGAAGAGCCTAGATAACTGTAAATAAAATGCAGGTTCATATGGTGTTCCTATCCAGAAACCTGAACATATTGGGGTGGGAAGTACAGTGACATTCCCCTTGAAAACTTTCCTTAGTGTGTCTACATTAACAAAACCAATCTTCGAGTGACTGTAAATATTTCTACCTTCTGAACCGTCAAACTGCTGTGACATGACATGTAGCAATCCTTTGAGCTGTTCTGCTCAGTAAAAATATTTCAAATACCTTACCCCGAATAAGGCTTCTTGCTATGTAATTCATATATTAAAAGAGCAGAAGAGAAAGTTGAGTATTTTGAGACCAATTCAGAAACATACAAAAAAAACCCCACTTGTTATAAGATTTTTTAACAATCCTATATGATACACAAGCATGTATACTATTTAAATACCCTCTCAGATTTACAAATCCTCACTATTTTTTACCAATGGAGGGATGACTAGTGTACATCTTTACACAACTTTAAACAACTTCTTAAAATCAATTTCCAACATGTCAGTTCCATGATTTACAGTTATTTCATCTAATACAGTAATACTCTGTTACATGCTAAAAAGTGTAACATAATTAACAAATGCAGATTTGTTGTTAAATCTGTAACAAACAAATAGGAACCAGTCGAGGGTTGTGTGCAATTCTGCATCCATTTGTAGGCTAGCCATTGATGTGAACAATCACATATTAAACTAGGGTAATTAACAGACTTCCACTATAATAAAAGTGAAAAATTTCCTTCCATTTACTCTTTATGTTGACAGGATCCCTACAGATAATGATATGCAAACTCTTTTTCATTAATACAGAGTGCATATGTTAGGCTCTTTTAAGATGTAACATTGCAAACATTTGTATTTATCCCTTAAGGAAACAGGCTTGTTTAAGCAAGTTATAAGCAGACCGAAGTTGAGAGCCAATGCCCTCACTGTTCATGTTGGTATTTGGGATCAGACCCATGGGATGCCTGTTGTAGTCATATATTGAAACACTGAAAAAGACAAAAATGACAGAATGAGATACGTAGTTACTGGCATTAGCTTTGCAATTTTCTACCTACAACATGGAAATCTCATGACCTACTTGAAGACTATAGGATTACAAACACATAAAGTAATAATGATCAAGAAATGAAAAAGACAGATAAGATACAGATAAGCACATATGATAAAACAAGAAATCTAAGTTCTTCTATCAACCTCTGATGTGAATCATAAAACGAAAAGGAATACTGAAACCTTATTTTTATAGTCATGCAAGCAAAAACCTGGAATCAAAGACTCGATTTTAACACAAAACATCAAGGAAGGACTGAAAGCATTTAGAGCAATATATCTGCAGTTTGGAAAAAATGTAGAGGAGGGGAAAAGATGAAAAAAGATTTGAACATTACAGAAAAAAATAAAGGGAAGGGAAAAGAGGAAATAGGTGGGGGGAAGCAAAAAATACCCAGGGGTAAATTGTAAAGGAAGATGAGCTGTCTTCTGATATTACTATATTAAGACTCAGCAATGAGCATAAATGTAAAATGGAAAGAAAAGAAAGAAGATAGAAACAGGTGAGAGAAGAGGGAAAAAGCTGCGCAGATCACATCCATCCTGGGACAAGTGCCAGAAAAGAATTTAAATACTAAGTAACATTTTATTCACTACAGTTTTAAGATTAACCACTTGAAAAGGATATGAATGTACCAAAATCTTAATCGCTATTTTTCTAAGAGGATTGAAAGGAGTTAACATATACAGGGCAGAAGTGGCACTGAATCGGAATATTGCCTTCCCTTTATTCAGTACTATAAAGGTCTGGAAGAAGAATCAAAGAACGAAAAAAAGCATTTAAAAGACACCAACAATTACAACTTTCAAATCCAGCATAATTTTCATTTCATCACTAATTATATTTGGTCAAAATCTTCTTTCATTTGCATCCCCCTGCTCCAGTCAGAGTCTCCTTGTATAGTTCACAGATAGAGGTTTGCAGTCAAAGTGTTACAAGATGAAAGCTTTTTAATAATTTAGAAACCATAAGCAATCCAGATATTCCTAGCTAGAAAACAGTCACACATATATTAGGTACTAAGGTACGTAATATTTGAAGTAGTTGTGTCCTTTTCACTTTTTGTAGCTTTTAACATACATATACTGAGATATATAATATTATAGGAAGGAGTATTTAAAACATTGGTATTCCCTGTGTGCTACCAGCATTAATGATCACATCATGTAAGTAGTGATAGTGTATTACAATGGAGTGACATGATATTCACAAATGATCTGCACAAAAAATAAATGAAATTGCAAGTATTTTATAACCAGTTATTTGACTGTATAAACTGTATTTTAAGAACAGAATAACACATTGTTTCTCTTTTCAAATGTTTCTTGAGAGTTTTATACCTGCAATTCTATTTTTATGCCATAATTTACTTTTACCTAATACAGAATTCAATAATGCATTTATATTCCCTGTCTGTCTGTGGTTTCAGCAATAATTCATACATACTTCCAGCAGTAAAAGAGCATTTCTAAACGTCAAAAGCTTTCTTAAAACCTGAGAAATAAAGGATAAGTCTTTCTTTTAACATGAAGCAAGTTTTTAAACTATTTAGATTTGCATGCATTTGGGTAAATCACTGTTTCTCTCAGCTTTACTTTTTTGCACACAGGGCAGCCAGAAGTGGAAGGGTGTTCTCATTTGAAGGTAGGAGGACCCAGCTAGCACAGCTGGTAGCACCAGGAATCCCAAAGGGAGCACGAGTCACACACGCCTGGAGCAAAGCCAAGAGCCTTGGCTAGCACCACAGGGCAGCGTCTGTACAGACAGGGCTCTGCTCTCCAAGCAGGTGGACCCAGGACAGCAGCTGAAACCCTGCAAACAGAATGCCCTCCCCTACTAGGGATCATAACCTGCAGCTCCTCCAAACTGAATATACTTTTGTTCCCGGTTCCTCACTGCTTCTCATGATGTACTTTGGTCCTTAATTGGAGAGGAGAAGGAACTACTTTCTAAAATGCTACCTTTGCTTTTATTGTTGCTATATGACTCCCTCCCTTGAGTTCAAAAAGCTCTGGCCAAAAATCAGAGATTTTTCAAATACTGTTCCTTTTTCTCTGGCAAAACCTCTGATGTGGCACCACTTGTGTGATGCTGCCTATCATGACATATTACAGTTTTAAAATGGAGTCTGACCTAAATAAACAAGCTTCTGTTCAAAGACATACAATGACAGCAAGAAAATATCCAGAAAAATCATGACTGCAATGCATGTATGTGAAGGTCTTAAATCTTCAACTAGAAAACATTATGTTTTCAGAAAACACCGCAAAGGCTGCGTCTATCTCACTCAACCAAGCAATTCAGAAGTTTACTTGGTTTTCACAGTTAACTGCAGAATTATAAAGCATGATAATGCATGTACTCACTTCAGGATTTCCAGCACGGAAATCTGTATAACTGCAGAACTGGGAAAGGAGGAAGGAAATGGAACAGCTCTTTGACCCAAATACCATTTGCCTTATTCCCAGACCTCAACCAGATTAATCACTTGAGGAAAAGGAGCAGAACACAGAACTTAATTGAAAACTTAGTTTTCAATTTTAACTCGTAGTTATCCACAGCATACACTGAACTTTAAGAATGCTGCACTGAACATTTAAGGAACAGCTTGTTTTCTTAAAGCTGTTCTCTCTACTTAGCTTAGCATGATATGCTTATATTGCTGTTTTCTCAAAGAAACGTACAAGTGATGAGGCACTATCTCTAATTCCTGAAACAAAAATCTTCATTTCTTTTTTTCCTTAACTGACTTTTGACTCCTTTAAATTCTTGTGGAGTGTCTTTCTTTTCATATGATGTATTTTTGTGGGTTTTATTAAAACTCACTTGTTTTTATTCACCGATTTCCACAAAAAAATCTTTATCTGCACAAATTTGCCCAAGTTTGCAAAAACTGATAAGGGCAGAAAAATACAAGAATTTCAGTAGCTCAGTAGTTCCTTCTTTCCTAGTAGATCAATAATGGTGCAATAACTGAGATGCTCTGAGGGATCTGAGGGATTGGGAATTGGGAGGAAATCCAAAGCCACCTAGAAAAAAATGTAAAGTTTAGCACTGCTGTGCTTGTCTCCAAGACTTCTCTTTAAACAAAAGAGTATATATGGGTTGATTATTTTTAAATATTTTTTTTCAAATAACATCACACTGTATTTTGTGGAAACTGTAAGAGATACTGTATTTTGTGGAAACTGTAAGAGAAATTCTTACCTCCTCTTCATTTGCCTCTGTAAAAATCCCATCTTTGACAGTAAGCATAGAGTATCATGAGCCAGGATAAGAAAAAATTTTCTCACAGAATATTTAGGAGAGTCATGATACCTCTATAGAACACAGCGTGAAAGAGGAAGACCTTTGGCATATACCTGAGATATTATTACCTTTGCATATTTCCTGACCGTTCCCACCAATAAAAGACAACAAGATCTTGGCTTTCCACATGACAGCAAAGTTAGTGAAAAGGCATTTAGCTACCTCTGAAATGTGTTTCATGATGAAAATGCTGACACTGTTAACAAAGATCTGCTCCTTTCACATTTATAAGATAGCAATCAGTAAAATAACCACACTCTAAAATAACCCTTGTGCTATTTCTTCCATAGTTTTCCAGTACGTAAAAAACGAAAACTAAAATGCCAAATATATTTTAAAATCCCAAACGTATCTCTACCTACAAACTAGGTTCTGCAAACTTTCATGAGTAACTTCTGTTGTTACAACTGAGATTTCTGCCAACGATGTTAACTGGAACAACGTAATTAGAAGACTGCGCTAAAAGCAGCTGAAATCAGAGCGTGTGTTGTATTTTAATCTTCTTAAAGTCTGATAGAAATATATCATAGATTAGTGATAATCACTCACTTTTTTATTGATATAATACGGGTCCAAGTCTTCCAAGGGCTCGGACACCATTCCTGGAGGTATGTCGCCATAAATAAATGGCAGTGTCTTTCCTGCCTCCAAGTCACTATTTGGCTTTGGACCATCTTCATCATCATCATCCTTGCGTTCTTGTTTGGATTTTTTAGCTTTTTCTTCGTTGATACGTTGTTCAATAGCTGCAAGTGATTCTCTTGTGAAATAGCGGAAGCTGTCGGGTCCTGGTGGTACCAGCACTGATTGTGCCATCTTTTCATCCTGCACCTCTTAATTACTGTTTAGCCTCCCTCATAAAAATGTGCTAAAAACATAAAAAAAAAAAAAAAAAACAGAACAACAATATAGTCACAATTTACAGGAATATACCTTTATGTAATTTTCAGAGGGACAACATGTTAAATGCAACAATCATCATCCAAAAGGAGGATCTTTTTCATTTTTATTTCAGGACAGACCAGTTCCCTTGGCAGCTGGTCTCCCGGAGGTGTCTCAAAGGTACCAGTTCTTGAAATGTTTTGTTTAACATTCTCTTAGTACTACTGAAGATGACAGACTGGCAGTTGTATAAACTGTAAAAAACAATGTCATATACAATAAAATAATGACTTCATATTTCCAAGGTCAATGGTTTAGTCTCTCCTGTGAAAAAGGTGGGATATGTTTTCCAGAACATCCACTGTGCCTAATCCACTGATTGAAGCATTTATGGTGTGGTATTGAAGAGTAAGACTACTGTCAATTCACCTCCTCTGAGGTGGAGGAAATCTGTATGTTGCATGAACCCTCCCTAGAGCAAAAGGTACCAGTGATGACTCCTGGAGTCCACCACTGACATTTAAGGGCAGAGGGTTCCGCTGAAAGCAGCGTGAGATGCTCCTTCACTCAGGTGCAAATATGCTGCCTTTGCAGAGCTGCCAGCTCAGGAAACAAGGAATCGGGTAGAGTAACCCGTGTTCAGATCCCCTGCCTTGCAACGCACTGCGCACTGCAAGGCTTTCTGAATTAAGCAAAAATTATCTTTAAATAATAGACACTGCATTTGTAGATCTTTTAAGTTTGATATCATATAAATTGTATATATTTTTCTATTTTTTTCACAGAATAATCTCTTCTTAACGCCTCCAAGCAGCTCAGTTAAAACAACAAATCAAAAATATTCCCAATGCAGATATTTTAAAACAAAATCATAAATTTGATCTCTGCTGTAGTCTTCCACATTTTTTCTTGGGAATTCTTATCCTGAATAAGCACACTAAAAATATAGCAAATAGAATAACAAAGTAACACCCTCCCTGCAATACAACATACCCCAAAACAATTATCAAATTAAAATGATACAACAATCAAGACTATAACCTGTTTATTGCCTCACTAAACACACATCCATCTGTTGGACTCAAGCACAGCTGCAAAAAAAAAAAAAAAATCCTATTTCTGAAGCCTGCTAAACTGCAACGTGATGTTTACTCGTTACCCTTAAAATATACACAGATAGCCATTTCCACGCGCAGGCACATGCAAACACATCCCAACTCCTGCAGGACTCCCTGTGGAACATGCTCCTCCACTGTAGTCAAATGCACCAGGTGCACTCTGCCATGGAGGGTCTCTAGGAAACTGCTTCTGAAACACATGCACAGGCTAGCAGCAGCTAGGAAAGCTAGCAGCTAGGAAAGCGTTCCTGCTGCAGAATCCTCTTAGATTTTATTGCTAATTACAGAAAAAAAAGGCATAGCCCTGTCTTAATATTGCGGGAAGCAATGAAAAATTCATTACCAGTGTAGACTCTTGCACTTAAGTGGGTTTGGAACGGCACCAGGGAAGACTGCAGCTAAAATTCCATCGTGTCTTCGCCTTTTTTTTTTTCCTTCTTTTTTCTTTCTTTTTTTTTTTTTTTTTTTTTTTAATTCTCCTGAAGACCACACCTAACTTCCTGCTGAAGGATCCTGGTTATTGAAGTCAAATCCAGCATTTCCTGTGCAAGCCTCCTAGCTGCTGTAACTTTTATTGCCACTAGATGGTACCGATAGATGTCCACAGATTTTTTTATCAGGAACAGTCTTCAGATTTGCAGGAGACTTTTTGCATGTTCAAATACTTGCTTAAACAGAGGCTCCAGAACCTGCCCCCCTGTATGAACCGACCGTGATTCAGGGGTCTCCAAAATTCTGCTGAATACGGATGAGCTATTGAGATCACAGCTGCCAGGCAAAGTGAGGTGGAGGGCTGGCCAGGCCAGGTAAATATAGAAGGTGAAGCTGCCCAGAGATGCACAACTAAAGCACTTTCTGGAACTCACAACAAGATTATTTTGAACTAGAGCCTGTATCAGTTTTCTCATGCAACTGAAACTGATGTGTGTTCTTTCCAGGCACGTGGGAAACCCAGCAATGCAAGGGGAGGGTGGCAGGTACGAATGTTCGAATGTGCGAATTTCAGCACAGAAATCTGCCACTACTAGCAGTGAGTAAAACTAGATGCAGAATCAGGATGCACATGCAGAATCTAGATGCAGAATCAGGAGCCTTGTAAACCTTCCCTATATGGCAGTGAAACCTCTGGGTTTCACTCCATCTAAATGCAATCCTCCTCCTTCCTTCTCTTCTCTCTTACTTTACCCCATTTTCTACCTTAGTCATTTTCTTAGCTCTTTTCTCTTCCTCCCTCTGCAGTATTACCATTTTTTAGCCTCTTGCTCCCTCCCTCTTACTCTAACCTGTATCCAATCTCCTTCAAACACTTGAAGCAGCTTTCTACCATTCCCTCTTACTCTAACCTGTATCCAATCTCCTTCAAACACTTGAAGCAGCTTTCTACCATTCCCTCTTACTCTAACCTGTATCCAATCTCCTTCAAACACTTGAAGCAGCTATATCTATAGATTCCTGTATCTACGGATTGAGATACTTCTCTCCCTCATGCAGCTCTAAAGAGGAATAGAGATGCTGTGGCAAGCAACAAATTGCACAGAGTCACTACAATGTGAGAAAGAAATGGAAAAGGAGTGAATGCAGTAGCTGAAGAAAAAACATTTCTGTTGCTTTGAAAAGAGGACAGTGTAGAGGGAGCCGAATATTGATAATGTGATTTACAGGCAACAGTGGTGAGAGGAAGAAGGGTTGGACTAGCTCTAGACAGTGTTTTCGTAACTCACAAGGACTTCCTGCATGGGTCTACAATGTTCCTATGTATAAGTGAAGAAAACAAGTAATTTAGAAAGACAGTAGCAGGCATGAAATGCAGTATGATCTTTGCTGTCTAAGGGATGAATGTATATACTCATAAATAGCAGATCACATTAGTAAACCTAGAGGAACCAGTAACAATCATAGGCATTAACATTGTAAATACATGCTATATAGAGAGATCAAATTAGTAAGAAAAGGTATTATCAAATCAAATAATCACTCAAAAAAACAATCAAACATTAGCTGCATTTTAAACATCGTTCAAACGCAGACAAAAGTTACCTAAAATACAAACACTGAATAAGAATTCTGGTAAATTACTTCTGACTGCTTCAGTTTCCAATCTAAAACCATGGATAAACATTATGAATAACTTTCTCACCAGTGGTGTCCACATTCCCACACTTACATGTCTGAAACTCTGTCCTCTTCCATCTTCTATTCATTCATTCAAACAGTCATGGACCATAAAAAGGGTAGAGTTTAAAAACTGTACAGAATCACACAAAAAAAAAAAATCTACAGAAGTGTGAATGATTTCTGACAGAACTGGGCAGAGTTTCCTGTCTGTTTAGGACACCTCATCTACAGACAATCCCGACGAACAAAATCAGAAGGAAAGCAAATTACCAGCTTCTCCTCAGAGATCTGTAAAAATTAATTGTGTTTGTTCAGTGTTAAAGTTGAGCATTTAAATGCACAAGTGGCAACCTGCCACCATTCTGCGGTCTGCGATCCATGTACTCCTCCGTTATTTCCAGCCGCGCATTCCTGTACTATAATAGAGTAGTCCCTAAGTGCATAACTTTTCATTTATAGTTCTGGATTTCATCTCATTCTAATAACGTTAGCCATGAAGCCCATCTGGTCCTTTCAGTGTGATAGCCTGTTCCTTCTTGGCTTGACAATGCCTCCTAACTTTGTCACAGGAACAAATTATACCAGCATATTTCCACTTTGGGCCTGAAAAAATAATTAAAAAAATAGAAATTAAAGTAAGAGCGCTTATTTTAATAGATTTTTAAACAAAATTTACCAAATTATAGGATTACTGCAGTCTTTGCTATAATTTGTGAAATATGTCAATAGTATGCTAAGAATTTTAATCTTAAAGCATTTCTGGCATTTATGCTTTTAAGTGTCACAGTATTTTTGCATTGAAAGAAAGAAGAAGAGGAAAAGAAGAAAAGGGAAAGAGAAAAAGGCAGCTTTTTCTTCCTGAATCACTCAGCTCCATACATGGAATATAAACAAATTCCTGTCACCCTGTTTTTGTAGGGTTTTTGTTTGTTTGTTTTTTTAACTTTGAAAGACTGAACTTTGAGGAGATTGATGGAAGACACTATCACAGCCTTCACATGTTTAGAAGGCAAGTTCAAGGAAGAAGAGGAACTTTTTCTGTGGCATACAGGCAAAGAAGCTGAAGGCTTAATTTGCAGCAAGGGTAATTCCAAAGAAGATCATCTACAACTAAAAACAGAGAAGGATGAGAATAGCTGCACTACAATCATTCAAGGACTTCAGAAAAAAACTAGACCTCCCAGAAAGAGGATAGAAGAGAGAAGAGTGATGAGTATGAGCTTTGTAGAAAACCGAACAGCCTAAGAATCTGGAAATTTGTCACAGGCCCATTAAAAATTTGGGGGTCTTAAATAAAAGCATGGGTTTCTCATTGTTTTGTGCTGCTCCATCTGTTAATTTTTTCCCCAGATCTCAAGGGAGCGTGAGCTTATTGTTCATATAGAAATAACATTGTCTGCAAAGCAGGAGAGAAAGAGGTTTCAGTTGCTGTCAGTTGAGGAAGTTCTTGGAGAGTCAGTGTCATGCAGGACAGAAGCAAGGATTCTCATGGGCAGCCAACCCCAAGGGAAGAAAGGAGACAGCCTGAGGAGGGAGAGGTGTGGAACAAGAGAGATTTGCCCCCAATTTCTCATTACTCACCTCTTTTCCCTTCCAGTTCTTCCCTTTTCCCCTAGGCTGACCAAAAGAAATTAAACAATCAAGTTTAATTAAGCCACTCTGCATGCTTTCTCACTTGCACCTAGCACTAACTGCTATTCCCATACATGGATGGGTAAAACTGCTGGAATAAAACGTGTTCCATCACAAAGAGCTATAGCCCATGGCACTGCACAGAAGGATGTCTGATTCCTGCCTGCCCTGGCTGAAGGAGGAAGGTTCACACTGGTATGCAAGGTTTTATGGTCACACCACCCCAATACCATAATTAGTAGACAACAGATAAAAAACAGTGTTCCTATGCTTGAGATGTGCATGTCTCACACCACACTGCATTGTATACTCAGCAACCAGACCCAAGGACTCCTTCATACAGCACCTACGTTCTGACAGTAGGCATTTCTGTACAACATATTATTCCAAATGGCTCGTAAGAGATATTCCAATATAACTCTTCCTATACATTGTCCACCACAAACATTTGAGAGATGTATAACTAGCAAATCACCTCTGAAACTGCAGCTTCTGAAAAACCTTACGCCATTATAAGATGGCATTACTGTCAGAGGGGAGTTTCTACTCTTACCCTGCTCACCTGCCACTGTGCTGGCTTTAGGTCTCCTGCAACCACACACTGCAGTCAGATCTGCCTACTGCTCTGTCTCAAAACTAGAGGCAAGTGACGCAACTGCAGACATATCAAAGAGCTTCCCCATCGCACCATGGCGTCCTACCAGTCCTAGCAGTGGTATAGGAGACATGAAAATACTGCTTAACGAAGCGAATGCTTGGTAAAATGAGAATATATTTTGAGAAGTAGGAAAATAAGAGGATAAAATTGTCCCTTTGCTCTTACACAGAAAAGGACTAGCTGATTTACCAGCAGAACTAGAGGAAATCGCCACAAACTGAAGCATCAGAAGTTCCACAAGAACTTAAGGAAAAATTCTTGACAGTGAGGGTGACGGAGCACTGGAACAGGCTGCTGAGTGAGGTTGTGGAGTCTCTTTGTCTGGTTTCAAGACCCGCTTGAATGCCCTCCTGTGCCACGTGCTCTAGGTGGCCCTGCATGTGCAGGGGGGTTGGACTAGATGACTCTAGAGGTCCAAATATGTCGATCAGTATCTTTCCTTACTGTTAGTTGATAACTAGCAATAACTATTTGATTATAGTTAGATGGTCAATTTTTACCATTTGTCAGAAATAGTACCTAAACAACTGCTAATTTTCTATTAAAAGTAGTGACAAAAAAAGCTATCGTTCTCCAGAGAAGGAATAGGCCCTTATGCCTTCATTTTTAGCATGACATGATTCATTTCTTTTTTCATGGATGAAAATACCATTCTTTTACTTTTTTGAACAGAATGAAATAAGCTGTCTGCCAGATTTAGGTGCTCCCTCATGATTAGAAAAACAAACATAGGGCGAGATACAATACAAAAGATTCCCACCTGAAACAGATTGAAAACAGCTCAAGTTTGCGAGTCACTGCTTTTACAAAAATGTATTGACTTATCCAAAGCAAATTTGGGAGACAAAGTCATGGCAGAAGAGCGTTCACCAAACAGCAAACAAAGCTGGCTAAGGAATCGAGGCCTTTCAGACATCTATATGAGGTGTGCTTTTCATCAAGTAATTAAATCTTTGGGCTGGTATCCATTGTGAGAAATGTCTCCCTACAAGTATGTTTGTGTAAAAGTTTCAGGCTACAGATATATCCATTTTTAGTGTGTTCGTGTGGGGAGAGTGACTATATAATTCAAAGATGTAATGATAACAGAAGTGCCATATGTATAGAATGAGCTAGATATTTCCAGATCCCAGGAAAATGTGCTGACTGCTTATGCTGTTAATAAAACATGCTGTGATTTCTTTCCTGACAAACCAGAATCCCAAGTTTAACATTCCCAGTATGGGCATTACGTAAAGATGTTTAGAACAACATCTCTGTTAATTCTAACCACAGCATTGCTATCGAAGATTCAGTCATTACAAGAATTTGCATCCTTTTGAATAAAAGATTCTTGGTGGATATTGGATTGTAATATCCCCAGAACAATCAGCTAGCAGTTATGGACAAACAGCATACATGCCAATTCCCAACCCACCAACAGGTGTTGGTAGAAAATACTGTGTTGTCTGCACGATCACACAAGCTCCATGGGCAAACCCAACCACCGTGGGCAGCGATTGCTCGCATGAGCCCAGGCCAGGCCCTCACGCAAGGACGAGCCCTGCTCCTCGCAGGCCACAGCCATGGAGCTCACGGCTCTGACAAACGGCTACACCCAGCTCTCCACTGCCGCACTCAGAAGCGGTGGCCCCGCCTTTCTAAACTAGCAGAGGACGTACGCGGATGAGGACTTAGACACCCTGGTTGCAGAGCTAGGACAAGGAAGGTGAAGGAAACAGCAGGTGCCCATGAGGAGATGGCCACACCGAGGCCTCACAGCGCTGCCGGTGACCCCCGAGAGGTCTCCAGTGTGGCGGCCGAGCGTGGCCACCGCGCCATGCTCCCAGGGGCCCCCGGCGGGCACCCGTGGCGGGCGGCGCCCTCTGAAGCGAGCCGGGTCCGCGGGGAGCTCGGCAGCCCCTCGCGCCCGCAGCGCGGCGGCCGCAATGGCGGCTCTGCCTCTCCCGGGGCCGTTGCTTAGCGACGAGCCCCGCCGCGGCCGCTGCGGCAGCGCTGCGAGCAGGCGCGCCCAGCACGCAGCCGCTGCGCGTGCCGTGCCTCATAGCGTCGTTTATTTTTAGGAGGAAACGCCGGCTGTAAAAACACAGAAACTGCCATGGAGAATGTGATGTCTGGACAGTTTCTAATTACCTCCCTTTTTAAATGAAGATGTCCTTACTTTTAGTTGGTATCCTTCTGAGAGAGGAGGAAAAAAAAAAAAAAGCCTCTTCCACCCTTTGCCAAATAACCCGCAGCTTATGTTTTGATATACACAAGGAAGTAAGAGCATATCAGGAGGAACGTTCTTAATTTGTAATTTTGCAAAAGAAAGGGAATCTGCATCTAAATTTCACATGTGAAAAATGGAGTCTGCACCTGCAAAGCGAGTTGATTAGGAATCATGGATCCGTGTAGGGAACCCCCAGCCTCCCCAGGAGCAAGGGGGTATTTCCTGGGCTGAGCCAAGCTCCCCACAGCTGCTCAGCACCAGCTGCTGCATCTTGCAGGAGCTCACACAGCTCGAGGAAACGCCGATGCCTCGGCACAGCCCGCAGCCCTGGGGCTCCGGCGACAGCACCAGCCTGGCAAGAGCAGAAAGAGGGAAACACGCAGCTCCTCCCCATCCACGCCGCAGCTCATCATCTCCATTGCACTCCCTTTGCTGCCAGACTGGCGGTGCTGACTTTGGGTCAGGAAATTGCTGGTTCCAGTAAAATGGAAGCACGCTGGTCTCAGCAATACAGGGTGCCAGGTTTTATGATCACTATAGGCAAGCCTGACAGTGCTGCTTATCCCTAACATGACTGAACTTGTCCTTTTACACATTTTTCCCTTCTATTGCTTAATTAGCCCAAGTGTTTGAAGTTTGGCATAAAATTTTCCATTTTTCTTCAGGTCAGTTTTTAGAAGGAAATTTCAGGTCAAATAATGTACCCATGTCCAAGAAAAAAAAAGTATATACATGTATTTCTACTGTTTAAACAATTCTGGGGAGCTTCAAGGCTTTAAAAATGCTCATGAAATGTTCATTTTCAAACCATGAACGTGAACTTTTGCCAAACTTTTTGGACAGGAATACGAAATTTGGGCTTTCCTGTTGAAGCACTCTATAATACAAACTGGGCCAGATTTGAAAATTTTCAAAAAAATTAGTTTGCATCCATTTGGAAGAATATACCAGAAGCTTAAAGCCCTGATCTCCAGAGATACTGCCACCTTTTCTGTGCAAGTTTCAATCCTAGCTGAGATTTTTTCTGCAACTCAAGTGCTGTGTCTCTACCGTCTGCATTGATTTGGGGCTCAACTAAGAGGAGGATGTCTTCCTTCTTTATATTCTCAATCATACTGTATGTTGGCTCCTAAAAAAAATGCGAAACTTAGATACAAAAGGAAAAGGGAGGGGGGAGGTAGGAAGAAGGGGAGACATTTCTGGGATTGAAGTCTGGCAGCACAAAAAAACCTCCAGGGAATCAGATCTGAGAGGGGAACTGTCTGCCTGGATAAAGAGACTGTCTTGAAATTAGCTGTAGGAGTCCTGGAGGCTGGTTGGAGAGACATGAAGAACTCAAAGATATGTAGATTATTATGTCCAAGAAAATCATCTAGGTCGATTGGTTTCACCTCACAGGAAAGCAGGCTGGGAATCGAAGAAAGAAGAGGGGCCTGAGTGGGCATAATGGGGCAAGCTAAGGGAGGACAAAGAGCAAAACACGGACTGAATGGGCAAGAGTAACTGAAAAAGCTGAAGTAGCTGAACTTGAATTAACTTGGATTAAATAGGCAAGCTGACAATAAATTAAGATTAAAAAATGAGTTATAGAGAACGTCAAGGATAACAAGCTAGGAGATCTGCAAAGTATATGAAAACATTCAGTAACTGCCAGTAGTTCAAATAGGTATCAATATGTTTTCTCTGAAATTTTATACAAACACTCCATTAAAAGACAACTATTGTTTGTTGGAGGATAAAGGACTCATGTGATTGATAGAATATGCTAGAATGCAGATGAGCCTTACTTTTGAGCCACTTGTGAGTAGGAACTGTAATGCATCACTCCATTAAATGGGTCACATATCTTCTGTAGCACACAATATGGATGAGCCCTTAAAACCAATGTGAGATTTGTTTTGAAGGACAGAGCCTCGATTCATTGATGCTGACCATGGGTAGTGAAAAGTAGATAATGGAAACTGAGAAATGAGGATAACTGCACACAGACAAAAGTACAGCCTGTTGTTTAAGGTAACCGTATGCTGTCTTGGAGAACTGGATGTTACCTCTCTGCCTCTGGCACTGTGAGTAGAACTCACCTTCCCTACCTTCAGCTGTCTGTATCTGGACATACCTGCATCTAACTGACTGCTAAGTCAGTCTGAACTCCTTTCATATTCACCAGAGAACAAAAGAGGTATCTTAAAAAGGCAATTCTTCTGACCTATTTTAGGCACCTAACTTAGGATGAGACAAACTGTGTCCCAGAAGTGTTTCTGTAGACGATAAAGACAGATGAGATGATTCCCACTCAGTACTCTGATATGATGCCAGGAAAGTCACTCAAATCACAGGTGGCTACAAATCGTGAATCTTATTTCCTGAATGCAAACACAACCTCCATTTGGTTTCTCACCTGTTTGACTTTGCCACCTCAAACTCCTGTTTGACTTTGCCACTTACTAATATTCTTTCAGTGCTGCTTCTGAATGTGTTCAGATGAAACCTTATTTGCACATCTCTTTATTAAATATCGGCTACTTATTTTTGTACTTCTTGTGCTTACTCCTACTTTTCTTTTTTGAGAAAGAAAAGAATATGTGGCTTGGGAAACAGAATGACATATCACAACATACGTGGTTTGCCAGCTGATTCTACCAGTGAGACAAGGTGGGATCCGAGTTTCCTGTTATGAAATTACCATATATATTAATTACAGCAATTACAATATTTACTATTTATTCCATTTTTGTCAGCTGTCCAAAACTTAACACTACAGACGACTTCACGACTGAGGGAGAATGACCCTTAAATAAAGATGTTATCAGTGAGGAGTACATAAGGCAGGATGCATGTTCAAACTTTTGCAACCAAACGGAGAAATGAAATCAGATAGCATGATGAATAATGTGGTCAAATAATGTGATACAACACACCTGGGTGATTATATAGCCTTTCCCATCCTAGTCCAGTATATGAAAACCACTAAAAACTAGAACTTAACCTTTCCCCCTGACCTGCTCTAGCTCTCTCTGTAACAAGGGAACACAGGAAGTTTCACTAGCACTCCCTAGTGACTCAACCAGCATGCTTACTTCTCAAAAAAAATTAAAAGCTTAGGTAGATATACAACATTAGGAAGCACTAAACAACTCTCTATTAACTTTGGAAAGTTTTTTTTTAAATCTTTAAGTAAACTGAGCAGTTAATTGGCCCACAATTAAATACAAATGCCATTAAAAAAAAAAAAAAAAAAAACAGAAACAGCTTGCCAAGTCCAGTTTTGCTTGCTTTTTATATTGTCCTGAAAACCTAACTGTCATATCAAGACATTAATTGAGACAATTATGAACACTGTAAAAACATCTTTGTGGATCAAGTTATCCTGGGGGACAAAGTACATGTGGCTGACACATGCTGTTGAGGAAGAGAGGAAAGGTGGTATCACTGTTCCATCAAAAAATCTAAAAAGCCTGAGGGAGCAACAGAGATTCATAAATGTAGGATCAGAGCATCACTCATTATGAGTGTTTGTTCTGCCATGCTGCATAGTACAGCTTATCACATTCCCCTGATTTAACAACTGCCTCAGTTGGAACATAACTTTTTGAAGGGTCAAATTCATCATAATCCCTTAGCAGGTTGTTCTGATGGCTTCATACAGTAAAATGTGTGCCTTATTTTAAATATGAACTTTTATATCTAAACCTCTCAATTCATATCTGAAACAGAAGGAGGACACAAACATTTTAATATATCTTAAGACTGTATGCTTAACTGCTTTTACACTTTTGAACCAAGTTTTAATGCATTAATGCGTGCATATTCATTTTCTACCTACGTAGACATTAATTTCCTGGGTAGCAAAGTTAAGAAAAGGTTCTTGTCCTTTTCAAGTTTAAGAATGGGCTGGAAATAGAAAGCTAAACCTTCATGTTATGTATCTGCCCAACTCCTCTACCCCTTGAGGTTTTTTTTTGTTTTTTTCTTTCCTCTCTTTTGGTAAGACAAAGGATATAAAAATCTCATGAAACAAACCATAGAGATTTAGCAGCTATAAAGTTCTAGTCACTAGCTTTGAAAATATGGTTTCAGCTACAAGGTAACAAAAAAAAAAAGTGGGAAGAGGGTTTGTCCATTATAATATCACTTTAAATAATCTACAAAACTATACTAAAACATAGCTGGAGCCCATGATAGAGCTGGGTAATTGGGAACTTCAGATTTGTTCACTTTGCTGGAGTTAAGGCAGTTTGCACTGGTTCAGAATTATATCTTAATAGAAATTTTGAGTATACTCCGTTTGTATTTGTTCATACATGAATAAGGGGGCAGATGCCGAGAATCTCCTAAGGAAAGCATTTCCTTCCCCTCTTTATTTAGCCCAGCAGAGCCGATCCTGACTGGATGGAAAACAAGAGCTCCCCAAAGGGCTGGCACCAGAGTTCCTTCCTCACAGCATCGCCTGCTGCCTGCAGGGGCCTCACTGCAGGGAGTGCATACTGCGCTGCTCACCTCCACACAGGAGGACAAATACATGTTTAGATGTTTGGTTTACAGTGGGGAAAAACAAACCTTTTGTTCTTCCAAGTAGAATTTGTGTTCCTTCTTAAAATTTTTCACTGAATCTCTTTCCCCCCTACATTCAAGTGCTTTTCCCCTGCTGATATCTTTTATCTTCTTCAGATTTCCACAGAATATTTATTTTCCTCCCCTTACTGCAGACTCAGGAGTGTTCTGCAATCTCCACAACACTCATACAAGCTCACTCAACTTCTGCATCACATTCATCATCCTTCTCACTAAAGACAAATTATTGTGAGAATGTGTGAGTCTTTAATTTGGAAGTGAGGTCAATACTGAGAAATCCAATCCCTTTCTCAGTGGTGGAGAAAGCTGCTGGGTTTCCAGTCTCTGCCACCCCAGGGAGCAAGATATCAACATCAGTAATTGCACCCAAGTGTCCTACATAATATTAGAGGTCATCATGTTCATGCCTTTAGGCTTATACTCATTTTTTTTCCTAAACAAAACTGGTGGAGTAAAGTAACAGATTTTTCTCTGTACCACTGCTGACATGCCCTTGGCTTGGCTTACAGAGCCAGAGTTTAGCTTCAGATCAAAGCTCATTTAATTCATAAAAAACAGCTGGCAAAAGCTGTCTTACTACACTCACAAATGTTGTGAATGTCCACAGAGTGCTTTAGATGTTAAATTTCATTGAAAATACAGTACTGGAAAAAAGACTTAATTTGAAACACTGCTGCATATGATCTTACAAAACTACAAAAGCAATCTAGTTGCAAGATGTAAAGTGTTATTCTAGTAAAAAGAAACCCTCAAATGTGACCCAGTGACAGTTATAGTCTACTGCTTCCTAATATAACTTAATAACTTTAATATTTGTATCTTATCATTGCCGCTAACAGGAAATTGGGTGCTTTCCATTTTACTCACTAGTATTAGAAATTCTACAAGCTAAAATGACTGTAAATGTCCTGTTTGCTGGTATTTTCTAAGTATTTTCTTAGTGCTTCATTATTAGGAGAAATTTTCAGTTGTATTATCATGGCATCCAACACAGTACTGTCGGCTCTTCTGTGGTACCTACTGTTCGGTGAAATAGAAACCAGCCTCTGCACAGCAAAATCTAACCTGTGCAAATGCATTTCCCATTAGGGTGTTTGTGCAGGTATCACTAAGTTCTCAGGCTGGAAACAACTGGGTAGCATTTGGCCCACATCTGCTTTCAAGCTAACACAAGTGTGGATGGAAGGTTTCTCATTCTGTCTGGTATCAGTTTTCCTCAAGAGCTGCTGTAACTTGTCTTCTAGTTTCCATGGTTTCCTTATTGACTCTCAGTAAATAGAAAACATATAGAGTTCACACACTGCACAGATATACCTGCTATACTCCTGTAATACGACCCTGTGTCCCATAGTCCTATTTAGAGTGACCTTCCCAGACAGCTTCCCTGTGGAAAATTGATCCAACAAAGGTTTTTTTTTGTGGCCTAAAAGTTAAGATTTTCCACTATTTTGCATTAGGTACAAATGTTTATAAGCAAAAAGAATAAACGAGCAAAACACAACGTACTATGCTACTTAATCAGACAATGCAACTGTATAGAAAACTGCCATTAACTTTCCCATAAGCACCTATCTACTACAGCTACACCTGGTGAGTGCCTGCAAATGGAACTCATTTCTAAACATCAAATTCAGATCACAGTCTTTCTAAGGAAAAAACTGTTCTAAGTCACTTCTGACCTTGATCTAGATGTATGCTGTCCACAATGTATTAAATCCAGGCCACTCTTCTTGTTGAGATCATAGACTGTCAAATCTGTTTGCATGTCTCAGGCTCCATCTTGTACACACACGTGTAATCTGGCTGCTAAGAGGTCTGTGGTCCTACCACGACAAATGAGTGAATCTAGAACACTGTATTTTCTTTGGAGAACTTGAGTCAGACTCCTAATTTTCAGAATGAGTCATTTACATTTGCCATCAAACAAAACTGCCGTGTGGTCAAAGTCTGCTGAGAATTTTGCAGTTGCACTGAGGAGGGCGAGATATGGTAAGAATGGTATAGAAAAAACAAAATATAAATAACATGCATTCAAATAGCAAGCCTAAGCTTCTGCCCCACAGTGAAAGCCTGCTGGTAATGATTTAACTAAAGCAAAATCTGCACTGCAGTCAGACGTATGACAGCAGTAGCTGTGACATTATTCTAGCTTTAATTTAGCTATCTCAATATCAGTGACAGCAAAGCTATGGAGTGATAGCCTAGCAGGCCAAATAAGTAGACAGATTATCAAATGGGTACATACAGATCCATATAGCACATAAACTGCCTTTAAAACCTCTGCGCTGAGAGCAGGCTCAAAACCTACCACAACTGTGCTTTTTACTGCAGCTCTGAGATACGCAATTATCAGTGGTAATCAGTTCTTTGGTTGGAATGGGTCATTTGACATCTTCTAAAAGTACTTAAGGACTATACATTACCACTCCATCTAAGATCAGACAAACAACATCAATGACCAAAGTGCAGGCACCTCCTGCTATACCTAGATATCTGTCATCCCAAGCTGCATGTCTGCTAATATTCCAAGTAAGGCGACTATGCACCACGGGTACGAATCTTATTGAAATTACAGACTTCCTCCATCAAGATACAGGGTGTTTTCACGGCATAATCAGGAAATTCTTCATGGGTATTTCCTGTTATTTGATGAGTATGGTTAGTAATACTGCATCATTATTACATTTTTCTGACCATTTCATTAAGAATCCTTGTTACAATCTCTTTACTGTGAATTTTGGCATCTTGGCTGCTCAGGGAGCCTGAGCAGCGCTTTGTTGTTCCTGCTCAAGATTATTGAAATCCAGCTATTCAGCACATCTCAAAAATAATTTCTAAGCATGCTCAGAAAAAGCTTCTTAGCAGCTTGCAATAGATACTTAACAGAGCTTCCATATGTGTTGACTGCATTTCTGCCTAGCGTTAACAGCCCCTTCACTGCAATTGATAATCATAGCTGCTGAGAACTGCTGTGACATCAAATGCTGAAACTAAGAGCAGAAACATGGATCTTTTGCTGATCCCAAATCAGTAAGACACAGAAAGAAGCAGCAACCTAACTTTAAACAGGAGGTAGAGGGAGAAAAAGGAAGACTAGAACATTAAACAGAAACAAAGATAAAGTTGCAAGCTGGGAAACAACAGAAATGTGAACCAAGTAACTGCAGTTATTTGACATTTCTTTAAATTATTCTCTTTCAGCATTTTGGTTCCAACCCTTCTTTTCTGCCTATCTTCCCTAAACTGCAAAGACTACAGAATTATTCATTTCCTCCTCAGCTTTTTTATAATTCCGATTCTTTACAGTATTTAGCCATCTGCAACACTACTTGCCTTACCTCCATCAACACCCCTTTGAAATCAGGTGCATTCTTGTCTTTCTAAAGATGAGTAACAGAAGAACAGAGTGATTAAGGCCAATATGTATTTTACTGCAGCAGTTGTCAGACTACTGACAGAAAGGACAGGAAACGGATTAGTTCAGGTGGTTTCTGGAAGCCTCTAGAAGCCTGGGGGCTCTCTTGCACCTCCTTACACCAGCAGCGAAGGCAAAAGCCAAGGCCTTGAGATGGAAGGGGCCTCAGGGAGTGAGGCTGTATCCATGCAGATGCATCTTGTCTGGAGGAGAAGCTGGTGTTAGAGTGTGTGTGAGGATGTGTGCAAGGCCAGAAACCAATGGGAGCCACAAGGTTGTTTGTGTTTTCTCACTGCAGCACAGAACCGTGTGCATGGGAAGGGTTGCTGTAGGTGCTCGTCCTACCGCTCCCAGCATCTAGCATGATTCAAACAATTACACAATGTTAGACTTGTGTCTTCTCTGTCTCCTTAGGGGAGGAGTTCAGCAGCTAGTTGTGGTAGAGTGGAGCTGCAGGCAGTTACCAGGCAAATCAAGACACGCAATGAAGGAACGGGGTAAGGAGCACAGGCAACACCACCACTGCTGGGCTCTAGCTATGGCTGCAGAGCACAAGTGTTGGCTTGGGGAGATCTGGTGTTTAAATGGATACAGAGAATAACTACAATTACAGTAAAATAGACAAAGGATTTTTTGGAGCTATTTAAGTCTCCAGGTTATTTAAATGTCATGAGAGGAAGGTACAGACAATTTTTCCCTAGGGTCAACTTCTCTTGAATTTCTCATCTGAAACATCTGATAGCAGCCATTGCTACTGAAAGGGATCACGCTTTGCTATGATATGGCCATTTATATGTTTGTACTTCCCAAGAAGTACTGCTCACCTCAAGTCTGTAAGGATTCAGCTTCAATATTTTCCTGTAAGGCTTGTAAGAACTCACTGGATATTTCGATGTAAATATAAAGCTCATCTTTGAAGCTCTGTGCTAGTTTGGCCTACTAATTGCATTCCATGAACAATGCAAAACCCCTGTCATAAAATGAGTTACTCTTTCTGTGAGCATTGGTGTCATTTAAAATCAAGAGAACTCAGACAGGTACTCATCTACTTGTCTGATATTAAGAATGTGAGTCATCCCGTTTACACGCTTGTTTGTTGTTGAATTGGGACCTAAAGACATAAGAGAGCGTCATTTATTTAATTCATTTCTCACTAGAGGAGATTGCAGATCATTGGGATGTGACTCTCTTCTCTCTAAATCTGTTCAAGAATGGATGGTCCTTCACCTTTACCTACTGAAAATATCTTCAGAACTACAGTGGCTGAGCCCTACACATAAGCACGTCTTGCCAACACTGATCAGAAAAATACGTGTAAGCAGGAGACATGCAGGAAAAATGCACAGATTACAGGAATGTGTGTGAACTTTTGTAATATTCACATATATCAGAAGAGTCATCTAAAGGCAAGACAGCATCTAGCATTCAAATCCCAATAGGCAATTTTCTGTTGCTTCAATAAAAACTGATTTTAAAAGTCTAGCTTTACACAGCCTTGTGAAAATTTTGAATAAATGCTTTTCTACTTACCTCCTTACAGCTACAAGCCAAAAAAAAGTTTTATTTAATTAAATATTCTTTTTTCCCTCACCTACTGGCTACTAAATTTTCTCTCCAAACCTGTGACTCTGTAAAACAGTGAGTATTTCCGCACATTTTTCCTGACTAAATGTCTTATTACTGCAATTAAAGACAGGTGGGAAAAAAAAACAGGTTGGAAGGTTGGAAAGAGTCAGGAGTACTGCATAAGCTTCCCACCTCCTGAGTCATTCTGCTGTCTCTCCCAGCATGTATCATGTATTCAAAATATAATAATAGAAAAATATTTCTTTCCCATGCAAAATGGAATGGGATGGAAGTTTTTGACATAACAATTCATTCTTATATGTAAAACAAATCACATAGCTACTGCAGCAGTGAAAAATCATGTCCTCCATTCTGTTTTCTACCAGGGAGAGGCTGATTTGGGAGATGAGGGAGAGGAGAATCCCATATATCTTGTATACCTCACAGAATCAAAATGATGAATTTAGGAAGCAAAGAAAGGCTCTGTCTAAAGATGCATTAGAGAAGCAACAGTACATTTCTGCATTAAAACATTAGGACTGAGCTATCCCAGGGATGTGTTATGTGCCTTAAAATACCCCTCCCATTTATTTTCAGGATGCAGCATCAATATAATTGCTAGTAGAAAAGCAAAACACTTGTCGATGACCACCTGAAAGCAACAACAACAAATTACCACAATAAGGATGAAAAAATAAAAAAGCAAGTAATTCTAAATATAAGCATACAATCTTTAAAAGCTGTAGGACTAGAAAACTCCAAAGAACAGCAAAATATATTATTATTGCACTAAGACCTAATGAAATACCGTGAAAAATGCATACAAAATGCTACAAAGATGGCTATTATTTTCTATTCCTCTTGCTGCATTAATATTAATTGAAAACTAGGTGTGGCACCCTGAGAGAAGAACCTTGGTACAACAGGACTAAAATCTGCCGCATAAGCATTTTAATTAAATATCACATTGTCTTACCTTATTATAAGAGAATTACAAACCATGAGATAAAAAAAAATCCATACACTTGTATATGATAAGGGTCCTTTTTTGCAGGTTCAGGTTCCTTGGCAAAGAAGCTTGTAAACTCTTAATCTCACTGAAATGAAAAAGGAAAGAAATGAAGAAAGAACCTTCCCATGAAAGCAACAAAGGAGCCTCTGCAATATTCAGTATTCTCAGCTCCTGCTTCCTGTTCTGAGATCCACTCTATGAATCCCAGCATCGATCAGAAAATTGGTTGTGGAAAAAAAAGGGGAGGAAGAAGAAGGGAGGGGGAGAGGAGAAGAGAGAAGGGGGGGAACAAAAAAAAACAGACCGCATATTACGTGCTAGCTCCACCTACTGGCAAGGATTTGAGCTCAGCAGGCTTTTTAAAAACGCTATCAAAAGGACTGACTTTTACCTTTAAATCTCCTATTATCTTTGATTAAAAAGCTTTAAAATAAAGTAACTGGTTTAGGGCTATAGTGTGCTTACATACTTTTTAAAGATCCTGTGAGACAAAGTGCACAGGCACTGCCAGTCTTTTGGTATTAATGCAGTGCATATCCAGATTCAGGCATATATAGATAATTACAGAAAACTCAGGCTCTGCCAGACATCTTTATTTCACTATGCAGTAGCACACAGTATCCATAAAAATTAAAAGGATCATTCTTTTGTCAGAATCTATCCTACAAAATAATAAAAAATAACAGTGGATGGTGTTTTGGCTTTTGTTATTCAACAAAATATAAATAATATATATATGCTTTGGTAAAAGCCTCAGAAGGAAATTTATTGTGTAGGACAGGAGGATTGACTTCCAAGGATAATACGTTAGTGCTCATACAGAGTTACTACAGTGGTCTGTTTTACTGAATTTAGTCCACATCTCTCTCTCATATTTTAGAGCATCCTGAGACTACTCTGTGTTACTGTAGATGTGATTAGTTATAAAAAAGACTGATGTGCAAGTTTGCTGCCCCTCCCTGGTTCTACCCATGCTCCCCATGACAACAGTGTAGGATTTGCTGTTACTAAAGGACACCTTATACCACGATGATCTATAGCTGAGTGTGTCTTTAGGTAGATTTATTTTTCTAGCAGTACAACACAAAATGATTATCTTTTTTTTTTTCTCTGCTTCCTTAAGATTTTCTATTATTTACACCTACTATAACAAATCAAACAGAAATACCAGTCACCTGCATGCAGAGCTGGGCTCAAAAATTCTCGGCTGTGGAGGCAAATTTCATAGCATCTGAACATGGGAATAAGGAAGTAGTGCAAGAAGAGTGACCAGGAATTGCCCTTCATGTAGCTGACCACAAGAATCACTAAAGATAATGTGGGGAGGTTGCTGGATAGACTGTTCCTTTCAGTAGCATCGCATACTTGTATCATTTTAAACCACACAACCTAGCTATTACAGACCTTGGAGTATCACTTCTTCATGAAAAAAGATAAATTTATGTGTTGTGTAATCCCTCCAATAGGACCCTGGGCCATGAGACAGTACAAAAATATTAGAATAGTTCAAGTAATGATAAAAATGAATCAAAGTACCTTGTCTTTGAGCATGGACCAAGAGTTTAAAAAATAAAAAGACACTATTTACACTTTTTAAAAGTTCAAGGATTTCACATTTTTTTTTTTACATTTTTTATCAATTTTATAGCTGCACTATATTGGGAACTAAGTGCTGTCCTTGGTGCTGAATTCCATCTTTGCATTCCATGTTTTTCCCAACCAAACAGTACTAAATGTATTTAGCATTAAATACTTTGGTATGTACTTTGATAATTTTTCTATAAATATGAGACTGAACCATGAGTGAAGATAGGCCAGCTATAGACTAGTAAATCTTAGATGCTAAAATTCATTTTAAGTCCCTTATGGAATGTACTTTTCACCAAACAATCATTGCTCCACAAGCAAAATTTCATTGGAATATGTAACATTACAAGTTTGGCTATTAACTTAACCTACTTCAGAAGATCTATAAGGTTTTATGTTATTCTTGAAAAACAAAGAAAATCTGAATTAACAAAAAGAGACAAAAGTATTACAAAAGATTCAGAGATTGTATTGTTGTTTATAATGATAATAAAATTTAAATAATAAATAAACGTGAACATTTATGCATTACAGCTCCGTTATAAATGCCATTCTCCTTCTCCTATATTCAGTGAAACTTTTATTTTTTGTACTGGCATTAGTTAAATATAAAATAAAAACTGAATGTTGTAATCTGACCCTCTTACATTATGATTTTTTTTTAACTTTTTTTTTTTTTTTGCTGTATAAAGCTGAGCTGCCTCAGTACAGCAATGATGAGATGTTTTGTAGAGGCTGAGAAAAAAATGTTTCAATTATTTTTGATTTTTAAAGGATTTTTTTCCAATGTTATAATTATATACATATATCATCATTAAATTCCCCACATTCCAGAAAACCTGTTAAGTGCTGAAATTTTGTTTTATTAGAAAAGACTACTTCCATGAGTAGTCTAAAAAGTCATGCCTTTTTTTCTCTTGAAATTCTTCTTGCAAACATAATTTCCTCTTTATTTCCAAAGAGATGAGTCAGTATCTTCATAAATTAAAGACAGATGAACCAAGATAACTGTATTTTGCATCTGTGCATCAGAACATGCTTACCTGGATAACTGTATTCCCTCACTGTAATCCTCATTCTTCCACAGTCTATCACTCTCTAACTTTTTTCATCTGGACATATGGTTTGCAATTAACATATTCAAGGTAAAATTAATTCATTAGATAGTTTCACTTCTCTGTATCCTCTGTGAATAGTACAAATATGAGATGTGAGAACACTTTGCAAATACTACCATAAATTAGTCAATAAAAAAGTAACTTCTGTAATTCAGCATAATTTCTAATTTTTACAGTTAAATAGAAACATTTTCTGTCAATGGCATGTACTTGCCACATGCTTTCTTATGAGCAAGAAAAGGCGTTTTACAATAAAATCGGAAGAGTACTGTGAGAATCAACAAATCTCCCATAAGTAATTCTAAAATTACTAATGTTCTCCAAAAACATCTGCAAGTATTGTTCATTCATAGTTTAATAATCATATTAGCAATAATTACATAGGGTAAAAACAAATATCCATTGAAAGCAATTAATTTGAAATTTTTAAGTGTCTTAAAACTAGAATAGCTAGAAGAATCTTTCTGCTTATTCAACCATGCTGATAAAGCGAGTTTCTACTCAGAATTTCTCTTTTCCTCTCAGAGCATGCCTAACAGTCATCTGCATAAAAAATAACCTTTCTATTAAATCATGCAAAAACATTTACCCAGAAGAGATGGAGCAAAAGGTCAAACTCTAGCTTCCACAGCATGTAAGATATGAAACCTAAGGCGCAATGCCAACAGCTGTTCTGGCCAACAGACACTTATCTACGGCTGTCCTTTACATGCCTCAAAGAAATAATTGTTTTGCATATTTAGAACCCTTAGTTTTCCTTTTTGTAAATTTTTATCCATAAATCTCTTAAACTGTAAAACTGTAGGCCTGATTCTGCAAAATTTTAAGGCAATACACTGTTCTGCAGAATGAGTTGGTTCTTGTTCCTTGATGTGTCATCTTATTAAAAGACATAAACTCATCTCAATAAAAGTTACCAGCCTTCATTAGAAGCCTTCATTCAGATGGAATCATAAAGTCTATCATTCCTGACTTTAAAGTCAGAGAGTCACCTTTGCCAATGACTCACTGAAGTGAAACTGAAGTTTAACATGAGTCTAAATATGAGGCAGTCTTTTCTTACTGCTGCTGTCAACCAGTCTGGTGGACCACTAAGTATCTGCAATCTTTTTATTTTACTACACTTCTCTTACATGTAAAATATTTGTATTTGAACTGTACTAGTGCAGGCTAACAGCTTTTAAATTTAGTCTTAGAAGAAAATAGAAGATTACTTTTGAAATTTTGGAAAGAATCTGAGCAATTTTCTACATAGTGAAAATTATTTGGTCATGATAATTACTTTTCATTAAGGGGATATTTTAAATGGGATTCAGAATATTTTCAAAATATGAAGTCAGCCATTTATTAGCTGTCTAGGGCTAATACTAATGTCAATTCCAACATCCAGCTGTGAAGAGAGATGAAAAAAATGAGTGTGTACCAAGTTGTTGAAAGTACTGATTATTTCCCTCCCATGGAATGGGGACTCCACAATTTCTCCACAAAAACAAATTGTTCTTGATTCTGTGAAGTTCTCTAGCTAAAGCACTTAACCTTTCTTACCATAGACCAAATAATCAAACTCATAGCACACACATATTTCAAAGCTGCATATTTTTAGCTGGAGCTAAAAATGCATTTTGAAAAAAGCTGTTCTTTTAAGGATGTGTCTTTGCCCCTGAGGCAATAGAATGCCTATAGTCTGAACCATTAGGCATCAGCCTGTGCTTACCTCATGATTAACTGTGCTGAACAATTTACATATTCTGTATCTTTATAGTTTTGGGCCAAAGGCAGATCAAGGTAAAGTTTTTTCTTGAACATACTGTAACACTAGAGTCAATTGTTTGAAATTTTATATCATCTCTCTCTGCAGGATTTTTTATGGTTTCAGTATAAGGTGCTGTTTTCAGTACAGATAAATGTGAGGCACGTTGAGAAACTTCCTAATGCAAAGTCAACTTGATGAGCATGTGTTATTAAACAGAACAATTCTTCTAGGCATTCCAGCTTTAAGAGACTAGCAAATAAATAAATCATAACTTGAGGTTTGTTTAACAAAACCTCCCCTCTCTCCAAATGCTTATTACCTTTAATCTGACCAATTAAACCACATGACTCACTTGCAGTAAATGGAATGGAAACATATGAATGCAATCTCTCTGTTTATAGGTGTCCTGGGAGAACATTATTAGATTTTGTTGCTAGCTCTGAGAGCACTACTGCATTTGTTGCTGAAGTATCATTTAATTCATTTGTCCATCTCTTAAAATCTGTTTATCTGAAATTATATTTATTCACTTTGAAATTGCTTGCTTGCATTTCATCTTTGTTAATTTGTCTTGTCATATATATACAGCAAATTTTTGGAACATGGTCTGTGTTCTGTGAGTATATGATGCCTAAACTAACAGTTTCCTAGGTATGATTGGTACTTTGGACTTTTCAAAGAGTATTTAAAAACTTCTTTAGTTTTGGTCTACAGACTGATTGACTAACAAAATTTATTTATCCCAACAGCCCCTTTTGTGTCAGGAAATATTATCCCCATCTCATAGATGCAGAACTGAGCTACCCATCTCCATTATTTTCTGGAAGTTACACAAGAGGTTTGCCAGTGTTAGGTAACAGATCTTTATTATCTGAGGCAGGGCTTTCTCCATGCTCTAATACTTATTACTCACATAAATACCTAGTGATTTTCAGAATCCTCCTAAGCTGCTGACCTATCTGTAAGTTCTACAAGTATATTGTACGCCCTGCAAAAAAAAGTATTTTTCATGAATTACAGAATCACAGAATCAGAGAATGGTTAAGGTTGGAAGGGACCTCTAGAGATCATCTAGTCCAAATCCCCTGCTGGAGCAGGGACACCTAGAGCACGTGGCACAGATGGATTTTGAAGATCTCCAGAGAAGGAGACGCCACAACAGGGCTCTGTCACTCTCACAGTAAAGCAGTTCTTCCTCATGTGGAGGTGGAAATTCCTGTGTTTCAGCTTGCATCTGTTACCCCTCGTCCTGTCACCAGCCACCACGGAGAAGAGCCTGGCCCCATCTTCCCTACAATAACCCCTCAGGTACTTGAACACGTTGATCAAATCTCCTCTCAGCCTTCTTAAATATCTCCTGTGCTCTCCTCTGCTTTGCCAAAGTAGACAGGTAAAATAAAAACAATCATATCATGCAAGAATAAATATTAGAAGAAATATTACCCTAGCCTTCAGAAATTGTTATTCTGTAGTGGAACTGGATACAAGGCCTGCTACATGCTAGACTACAGATACTGCCCAGCACATATGTGGTGGGAGAAAGCTACATCTTTTTACTTAACCTATAAAACATTTCACCAACTGGAATCTCCCCCAACCAGTTATCACCAGTGCCAGGTGACACTGGCCATGAAACTTCTGCTGCCAAGTAGTGTGCAAGCTAGACCTACCTCTAGCTTGGTGATCAACAACATAAGAAAAAAATCTTTCAACTGACTAGTTATAAAATAACTATTTTACAATTGCCCACTACTGCTTATCTTGAACTCAGAACCCTGTACTGGTCACTGTTAGAATACTGGACTAAAGAGACATCCATCAGAGATGAGTGATCTCATTTATTCAAACTGTAAATACACAAAATGCATACAACAGACCCGCCCCCACAGATCTTTTGAACATCACTGTGATTGCTGTATACATTATGTTAAGTCCACAATAATTTTATAATTGTGATTGCAGTTCACCTGAATGACAAAAAAGATGTAACTATAATTCACCATTTTGGTTGCACTTAGGTGTATCTGCAAGGTGCCTGGAGCGGTGATTATAGGTTAAGTTCATCTCTTGAAAATTTTTTTAATATATTTTTACTAAAGCCATGGAGTTACTTGGACTTCATTTAATAAATCCGTTTGCATATGGCTTTAGCATTACTATCTTTATTAGCCAAATGCCAGAACTCAGTATTTGTATCTGTCCAGCCTGCAAAAAGTTTAACCAAAATCATCAGGGCTACTCACATATTTACAAGAATGTTTAAGGAGTGTGGTTTAAGATTGGCAGAAGGACGTATGCAGAATGTTACAGAAAACAGACTTCACTTCTAGGTGATTGTCACTACTCTTGCTTTGTGCAGTTCTGGCCCTGCTGCAGCTGTCAGGCTGGTTATGCGTTGGCAACTTCCATCTCAACCATTTCCAGACTAGTGTGTGTGACCAGTCGGAAAGCAAACCATCCCCTACTACAGAGGTACTCAAGCTAAAAACAGGGGTTACCAGACAGCTAAATATTCAAAGTCCTTTGTACTTGTTTCCTGTTCTGTGGGATAATATTTGTTCAATAAATCCCACATGACTGAACAAAGCTTACAGCTTGATTTTAGACTAGCTGGGAACTGCAGCAGTCTGTAATGCAGGGCTCTTAGTCGATGTATTGCACGCATTTGCTGACACTGCTCTGTGTTCCTGCATCTTGCTTTCCACAGACGCAGCATTCCTCAAATTCACATGGAGGACAAATACAGCGTTGCCCAAAGCACGTGCTCCATGCAGTACTGTTGCCCAGAGACCAGGAGACGGGGCCACGGCCACAGTAATTCTCCATAGGATGTGCTGGGGAACCCTAGGTAAGAGGATGGAAATCTGTACTCTTGCAGGAATCATGTCTAAGGGAAAGACTTTGAGCTGTGCTTTTACATAAGCATAGCATATTTTATATGCATAATAAATTAAAAAGATGCCCAAAATGTATGACAGTGTTTAATGCATAAGATATTATCAAGATAATCAGCAGGGCCAGCATACACCAGTCAGGGGGAGCAGAGTAGCTATACTACCTTATTTATGTGGTCCTTTCTCATGGATTTTTAAAGGAAACAACAGATTTACAATTAAATGCTCTGCAAAATGCATATAGTCAACAGTTTTCATACTTGATTATTAATATTTTAACAAAAAGTTTCTTAAGGTGCTATTCAATAATCATTAGGGTTTTCTCATTTTGTTCTGTTCCTTGCCTGGAGGAACTTATTACACAGCAGCTGTTCGCAGTATGGGTCAGGATAAACTGGGATAAAGATGCTTTATAGGCTGATGCTTTATACGTATTCATTATCTTTACCAGTAGGTGGAGCTGCCACGTTAGGTGCTGCCTTTTTTCCATTTCTTCTCCCTCCCCGCTCCCCCACCCTTCTCCCCCCTTCTCCTAATAAGCTGTTTTCTGATATATGTTGGGTACCATAGAGTGAGGCTGAGAACAGGAAGCGGAGGCAGAATCAGAGAGGATTCTGGAAAGGTCTCTGTGTTTTCTTTTTCACTGAGAATACAGACATTATAATTAACTAGTGAAGCTTTGTGGCTGGAAATCTGGACAATTTCAGGAGGAACCATTATATTACCATATTATTTTTGGATGCTGGGCTTTGCAGTGATTTGTAATTCTCTTTCAATCAGGTAAGCTGGCAAAACGTTTAATTGTACCCATAATAAATTTGAGCAGTATAATCTTTTTCATTTTTGATTCAGATTGTATCCTCTGGTTTGCTGTTAAGGTAAAACCGAAGATGGAATGGGGAATTCAAAGCCATTTTGTACTGACTGATTGTGATGATGGTGTGATATTCTTCTTTCTAGCCTAGTTAAATCTCCAGTTTCGCCTCCTAATGTGATTTTATGATACAGCATTCTTACATGCAAAACCTTTTTTTTTAACACAGTCAAGGTTTGAGTATAATAAATTTATTCCTAATATTTAATGGAAGTGACCTTGTTTCCTAAGAAGAAAAATCTAATGATATCTGGACACAGGAATTGCAGGTCTTGTAAGATACTACTGATACAGAAAAAAAATCTCCATGGGTTATTATTTCCATTCTCAATATAAACGGTATTTGAAGAAATTCTCTTAGTTTTTTTTTCTTTCTTCTTTTTTTTTTTTTTTTTTTACAAATATGTAAGGCAATATTTTATTTCTGTGGGGTTTTTTTGTCATGGAATACAGGTTGTGTGTCTGTGTATATGACAGAATGGTCTCATCAGCTGTTAATTAATCAGAGGTTTGCACTGATGATGCAGCTCACATTTTGTCTGTAACATTCATATATGCTTAATATATGCTTCTTAGTAGGACTGTTTGAAGGAAACATATAAGAATTAATGTATTTCTTCATGTTATTCTCCATTTATCTATTGTCTTATTTATTGTTATTAGTGTGATGTTATTAGTGAATTTACCTTATTAAAGGTAAGAGAAAAATATCTATTAAATATCACTTTGATATGTGAATTCTTATTTCAATGATCTTCCATAGACATACATTCATATAAACCTACATATGATATTATACCATTAATTTGGAAATTATTTCAAGAGAAAAGAGTAGAAATAATAATAATAAAATGGCCCACAATAGTAAAGAGCCTACTGTTTACAAAACACAGTCTCAATCTATGCAAGGAAAAAAAATGCAGGACTGAATCTCAGGTATTACTCAGAGTAGCAACTGCGGCCTGTACCTGAAATGGTTTAGGAAAGCGTTTGTACCTAAAACTTTATAATTTGTAATTTTTATGGTGTGAAATCAATGTGTCTATAACTTCCTTGTGTAACTTCAACACAATAATGATAATGATGATATTTGTTTTAAGCATATGTCATGTTTACGCTTTCATAATTGATTTGTTGAGAAGAGAATTTCAGAAAACAGGCTTTTTAATCCTAACAATGCCATTTAGTTTTTGTTCTCATACATCTCCATATTGGGAGAAAAGATTATTTTAAAGACTAGCATATGAGCTGCTATAGTAATCTGAAGCTTCAGAGCACCTGTTAACAGATACGTTTTTAGGCCTTAATGTTTATAGTAATATTTTCAAATTGTTTTCCCTCTAATGGGGATAAGTTAAAAGCCCAAACTTATTTTCTTAGCTGTCTCAATTCATCCTAATATTGTGAATTGTTGTGACATTGTGAATATTATGATAATAGTGAATGCTAGCAAAGGTAGAGACTGTTGCCTTTCAGGAAAGAGAACATTAAACAATTCCTCTCTATATCAGAGCTGTAGTTGGTCATTTCCCATTAATAAGCATTTGGAGGGGGAGAGATCAAGGGGAAGGGGAAAATATATGAGAAATTATGTTGTTTTTAATCACATGCAGATGACATACATTTCAGATTTCACTTTTTTTTGGTCAACAGGTAGCATTATAGGAGTTAACTAACACCTAGTTAACAGGAGTTAACTAGGACGATTATGTATAGAGATAAGTTTATTCATCAACTAGAGTAATAATTCTCGAGTCAGGATGGGGGAATGTAAGATGGAACTTTCTCACTGATGATACCCATTTCCTTCTGCTCCTCGTATATCCTCAGCCCAGATAATTTGCTAAATATAAGCTAAATTAATACATTTATTACACTGTTGCATCCTCCAACCTTTGATGGATGAGAAAATAGCAGATGCTGAAAGTTCTTTGCAGTGGCAATCAAGTTGTGAGCCTCTTCTCTAAAATGCAAATCTTGTTCCCCATATACTGTTATTACCATAAGTTGTCTAATGAAAAAAATTACTTGAACTCTCCTTTAGTTAAGTCCAATGGAAAATAGATTTGTTAAGAATACCTCTCTGTTGGTCTCTAAAAATGAAGCTTCATTTCTGTTATTCTTCTTCCTCAGAAAATCTAGTTAGATGTTAGGAATACAGCTTTAAAAAGTTTATTTTGTTGTTCAGTACAACTCCTATATTTTTTTCATTTTGGGGCTGTTAAACAGTCTTGTATACTGCTGCCAGTTGCAGACTATATAGTTTTGTCATTGTCATCTTGAATATATAAGTTACAAATATAATAAAACGGATACTTACTAGTTCAGACTGCCTATGCAATAAATAGACACGCTGTGAACTCTGGCTGAAGTGAGTACATCCACTAAAG
The DNA here is from genome assembly GCA_013389825.1 of Crypturellus undulatus. Lineage (NCBI taxonomy): Eukaryota > Metazoa > Chordata > Aves > Tinamiformes > Tinamidae > Crypturellus > Crypturellus undulatus. Next base: position 79,178 of record VWPW01014099.1, read on the forward strand.
TGTCAACCATAATAAAATGGATATATAGAAAATTACATCCTCCTCAGTGGAAAACTGCTGTTACTCATTATAGTTACCACTGCTGATTAAAAGCTCTGAGACAGACTGCCAAAGGCATCTCATCCTGATTATGGCACTGCTTCTGAAGATCTTGGCCCATGATATTAAAACTGATATCTTCTATCCAGTTCATCTACTTGTATCAAAATTTTCCCCATGGACAACTTGAATCCCTAGTATATTTTTCTGATCACATTATTGCTTGATTTTTTTTTCCTTGTCTTATGGTCAGATGAATGCAACACAGAGGGACTAGGGATAAGAGTAGTTGAGGCAGAGACTTAGCAAAAAGAAGTTCTTATGTAAAGAGATTTTCATGAGTGTGTTTTACATTAAAAAGCACTCTTTGTATGGCAAGAACTCTGCACCCCTAAAACTAAGTTAAACTCAGAAATCCAGGTTTCCTATGATAACTACTGTAGCAGTACTTCTAGATGATGAGACAAGGCATATACCTAGCTTGCATTCTTGCAGCTGACAAGGGGCAAAGCAAATTTCACTCATCAAAGAGATTTCAATTTCTTTTAAATTTCTATTTCAGCCCATAAAAGTTGTGCAAGACAAATGAAGACCAAAGTGCCTGGACTTACAGAAAGGAATAGGAACAAACAGGAGGTTCCCTGCTGCTGTTTCACACTTTCACCGTGATTTTGTAGTCTATATTACTTAAGGCTTCTCATTACTACAACACTTGAGTAATCTACTTCATTTCAACATAACAAGACACACCTTATAGAGAAGTGACAGAAATTATATCTCGCAGGGTTTAGCACTTTTGAATGTATTAAATACAAGGAGTGACAAGGTAAAAAATGTACCTTCATAATCCATTTAGAAAAGTTTGCAAATTTAGGGATTAATTAAATTTTCCTAGTTTCATGTTGCTTGAGTGAATGCTGTGAAGAAGTCCATTACATTTTTCAGAGACCATGTTAAATGACAGGCACAAAGCACTGCATTTTCCTTTTATCTTTTGTGCTTTTTCCACCCTGGGTAGTAACTGTGACATTCATCTGTGAATTCTGGATAAGCCTCTCACTCAGAAGTTTTGAATTTTTCCTTTCAGTTCCATGTAAGACTGTCAAAGTCTTAAATGCCACCCATTAATCTTGTGCTACACCAAGTTCCTTCTTCGTGTTTTGTATTGATTAGTTCCTGGAGCTTAGTTAAACTAGGGAAATAACTATTCCGACTACATGGTTCTTAATGATTCAGATGATTTTCTGAATTTAGATTATTTTTGTTAGATTCATAAGTGTTTATTTTGTGTCACAAATGGGTTTTCATAAGTTACCCTACAAAAATTTATATAAGAATATTGATTTACAAGCAGAGCTTTCTATTTTCTTAAGCATTAGATCACTGATCGATGCTTTATTGTGGCTTTTTCAACACCACCACAACAGATACTTGTGTATATTCAAGAGGTTCATTTGTCAGCTCATCTAAAATTTAATTAGAGTTCATACGATTAGGGAATAATTGAATCTAGAGTATGAGCAGCATGCAATAAATAACTGAATTTGGAGAACTATATTTCTGGATAACTTTTTTGTTGTTTTTAATCTAAAATAAGTTTAACATTTGAATAATTACTTAACATTTCAGGTATCCATATAAGTTGTCTGGTATGTTCATTCTTCGTCTGGTTTTTGTCGCTAACATGAGATTTCACTGAGCTGAAGGCAGCACTGGCAAACTGTCCTACAGTGATCTTTATAGCAGTAACTAATTCCGATAAACTACATTTCTTTTCTAAATCATGTTTCAGGTAGAATCAACAAAAGTAGCCATGGCACAGTGTGAAAATATGCTGTCTTTTATGCAGTGTGACAATATGCAGCTGTCTTTTACAGCTTGTCATTGCATTAAAAGGGAGCTGTAGTGCATGAGGATTCAGTTTAATAATATTTGTATCTCAAAATTTGAAAAATATTCCAAAATGTCAGGAAAAAATGCTGGCACTTCTGCATAGGCAGAAGTGTTCAGGGAGGAGTCACATTGTTAGGAAACAGTTTGTACAGAAAGAACCACTTCTGGCTAGGCCTCTAGTTTACCTAGATTTCAACACTTACATCAGAACAAAACCTCAGCTACAATAAAACTGTATAATTACCTCTCTCCATGCAAATTTTATTCTCAGGGTTAGAAGCAAAGATGTTATATTAAAACTCTACAGAAAGAAAAATAGTAAGAAAAACAAAGGAAAGCAGTATTTTAATGTATCAAAAATATCTATATTGTACAGAAAGATGTTTAAAACAGAAGTTCTATGAGATTAACAATTTATCGAAATTCTGTGATGAAATTACAGAATGGCCCAGGCTATTATAAATTCAGGACAAAGAGGTCACAATTCTGCCAAAAGGCTTTGATTTTTCCTGTGACTACCGTTATTGTGATGCACAGCATTAACCAGTACAGAGCTGTACCCCTAACCCACTGAAGATGCAGCCAGTACAAATGCGTGTAGGATATAATACATAAGGAGATGGAATCTATGCCCTGGGGTTATATGAAAACAATGGTTCCTTTTGACTGCCATGTACTCTAATTCAAAATAAAGATTTATTAAGCTCACCTGCACTGCAAGTATGCTTAGTATTAGAATAATAATTAGTATTATTGTTCTTTTATTAGGAAGCTATGTTATACATTTCATATTGTTATAATGTCTGCAAGTAACAGTACAGGTTTTTTGTTTGTTTTGCACTGTACCTGGCCATGAAATCGTATTTCAGCCACAATGCTACTTCAGAGGCAAAATCCAGAAGCATCCAATTGGCAAAAGGATGGGGAAATCCTCTGGGTACCCCCAGGGAAAGCTGTATTCAGAAGAAAATTTGCATTGGTGCTTAAGTATCGTTGGTGGCAGTATCAGAGTCATGATCCCTGCAGGGCAGTCCTGGAGAACACAGATTTCAGATGTCTCCAGTGGAGCCTCTTCAGTAGTGACTCACCACAATAAGCTGTGCTGAATCAGATCATCACTCAAGAGGACCAGAGCATTAAGAGTTTGCTAGGAACTCAGAATGGCTTTACGTTATGTTGCTAGACAAACAGAATGAGAGCTAGCTGTGATACCACATCTTGTTTCTTTGACAAAATGTTATTCTATATTAATAGCAATTACTAGTAGCTAGTTCAGTTCTAGCTTAGTACTTCAACATATTTTCTTTAGGAGTACTTGAAGATCATCTATCTTTAGTTATAAGAGAAGCAGAAGTCCACTAGAAAGCGTGTTTCTGTTTTCCCAGTTTCTGTGTTCTCTTTTTTGACCAGATCTGGGCCTGCACAGATTTCTTTTTTTTTTTTTAACATTCTACCTACAGAATTTCTACGATGGCTGCTCATTCTCACTCTATTTGGGGAAAAGTAGTATACAGGCTGCTTTGGGAGGAGCAGAGACCTACAAAAGAGGGATGTCTTCTTTTTCTTCTCCTCTCTAGGAAAAAGAAAGAAAATAAGGACAAAATAAAAAAGAAAAGAGAAAGGAATAAATCTCGTTTCAATGAGAATAAATATCAACAGAAAATCTCAGCACAATCTCAATGGTTGAAGATTAAAGTTTGCAATATGTGAGTAGACTGTTTAAATTGAATGGCCCAGATCTAATGGTGTTAAAGATGGAGGAAACCACAGCTAAATTCTGGTCAGCTCTTGTAATGATGCAACCCTTAAACTGCAGAATCTGAGGAGGAAGTGGCTTTTTCTGCTATTACACTACTTGAGATTCAAATTAAATTTTGTCACACAAAGCAAAATACTTATACAGAGATTCTCTAAGATAAATGTAGTACAGAAGGCCAGTCTTCATGTTTTAATTCAAACAGAGCAAATGTACTTCTTTTCCTGTTGAAAAACAGTAAATGCAGTGGGAGTCATGACATATTATGCTGTTTCTTAAGCAAAAGATGAGAGCATTCCTGATAGTCTGCACACAGGTATCCAATGTCTATTAAGGACTCCACTAGCCATACAGTATTCTCAAGACATTTACCTCTACAATTAATGCATGTAGCTAAAAGAATAAGTGGAATTTCTGAAACTTACACCGCTTAAAGAATATTCTTAAGCATATTGTAGGTCTGTGTTAAGTTTTGTGAACTAACTCATGTTCCATCCTGCTTTTCCTAAGTCTCTTTGCTCTTAGGTTGGAAAAATGTGCCTAGGTGACTATGTAAACTTATTTTTGTCTACTGCAATTAATTTTGAGAAGTTCTGGACACAGGAACAAAGATTCAGAAAGCTGTGAAGAAACTTCAATCTTGAAGAAGCCTAAGGAGAAACTTTTCTTACCAGTTCCATTTTCTGCAAGAAATGCAGGCTCCTTCTTTTCACTATAGTAAATAATCTAGTGTCTAAGTTCTGTGATTTACTATATCTCAGAAACATAAGGTAAGCCTATATTTTCTGCTCCGCCAGATAATATGTTTCTCTTCAGATGATGCCCATTTGTTATGATGCTATATATTGTCTCTAAAATACCAGTAAGAAAATGAAATGTAAATCTTTATTGTGGTCTACCTATAGTAATTTGTTTTATTAGAACAATAACAATTGAACAATTGAACAATTAGAACAATTGAAGATAATTGAACAGATATTGGACAAAACAACTATATCGGCAGAAACACATTCTATAAAGGCTATCTTAAAAAAAAACTCCCTTCCTTATATTTGGGTAAATATAGTCCATATTTACTGAAGCTCATTATCAAAGAGATAAGCATGAAAGATTGTTCCCTTTTATGGTCTGCTTCTTTCTTGGTAAAAAAAAGAAAGATAAGGTCAACAAACTCGTACAAGATCCCTTGCCAGAAACTTAAAAAGCGTCTTTTTTTTTTCAAGTTTATACCAGGCAAAGACTTCAGTAGTCCCACACAAACCTCCTAATCTGCTATTCAGATTGCTTTGTGAAAGCACAGATTATAGGTACAAAACTTCCTAGTAAACCTGACTAAATTAGAGTAGTTGCAGGTTCATAACTGAAGAACTGAGGTTCACATTTTAAATAATCTACTGATTTTGCTTATTCTAGCTTTCTAGTTACAATGTGCGCTGGCCCTGATGTAAGGACTAAACCATAGGTCACCAGCTCACTCCGAGATAGGTTGAGATAAACTGTAAGAACAAGGGAATTCAAAAGCAAATGTGAGGTGAGGCAGAACAAGGGAATAGAGATTAGTGTGGATTGACATTGGGCACAAACAGACAATATTAGGGGGAAAGACTTTCTGTAGTGGAATCTCATTGTGAGACGGCAGTATCCAAAAATACTTAAAGTAGTAGCTACTGGATCTTTCAGTAAGGTATAAAATGGCGTTCCATCTATAAAATTGCTTTCCAACAGTTGCTAATCCAACTTGTGTTTTTCCTTCCGTGTAATATCTATTAGTCAAATCAAACCTCTTTTATTACCTTCCACCTCTATTTCCTAACTCTACAGCTCTTTGTTGTGATTGGGGTCCTCAAAACTAATTTGTATGCTGTCACATCTTCTTGCAAGCTCATCCTCATTCATGAGGATGTTAAATAAAACTGCATGCAACTTCATGAACTACTATTTGGATACTCCCATATCATTCACTAATATTTCCTTTATTTACTGCTCTTTAGCTATATTTCAGCCCATGTGACACTCTATATTTTCATTAGTTATTGTAATTCATTTTTAAAGTAAGATTTTTATTAAGAAAATATTATTCCTTTTAATTTCTCTTGTTTGTAATCTCATAAAAAGTAGTATATTTGTATGTCATGATTTATTACTGCCATTAATTTTATTAATAGACACCTGCTGGTCATTTCATAATTTTATTTTCAATAGTTTTATGACACTATTGCCTGGAGGCTAATAAGGTTGACTGTCCTAATCCATATAAAAATTATAGTCATTGCTTACAGATAAATTACCGACTCAGAAAAATGACACAATAGATGGATGATAAATGTTAGAAAGAATGGGGAAAAGTATTTGTCAGTTAGGAACAGCAATCACAAATTACTGTAGTTTAAATTAGCAGATTACAGTTTAATGCATACTCTGAGAAGGTTGTTATAAGCTTCCACGAATTCACACCGTTCTTTGAAAATACCTACTGCCGCAGAACGAACACTCAACGAACACACAATTGCTTGGGGCTTCTTGGTTTAAGACCCATGGATGTTTCTGACTAGAGTGCTCTCTAGTATCACAGACAACTGCACTGTACTGCATTTATCACTTGGAATTACAGTGGTGATATTTTGGTCGTCCTTTTTGCTGAGTTCTCTATCTGATTCAGAATTTTAAAGCATTAAAAATATTTCAAAGATGCTAGGAAAAATAAGATAAAATGTCAATTAAAAAAATGACTAGAAATACATCATTTAACCAGATGAGGGATGGACTTTTGTGAAATAAGCCTCTGTGCACAAATATTGGAGGCATTTCAGTTAAAATGCTTCATTTTAGGAGATTTTTTTTTAGCAAACTCATATTCACCCATCACTTTAGCCTGTTGTTTTTTGGATAAATTGGATGTACTGTTACCCAATCTGGAATTTGATCAGAGCACAGCAACTTAAAGATAACTTATTGTCACTTCCAGGCTAAAGCCTGAGTTTTTGCAAAAGAACTTCCAAAATATAAAGAGACTTAGGATGAGTCATTCCTTTAGATGCTTCCTTCTACTCTTTCTGCACTCCCTTCCTCCTTAGGAGAGCTGTAGTTAGAGCTGAGGTCATGTTGTGATTATGCCATCGCGCAATACCTACGTTTTTTACTTTTACTGCAGCAGAGAGTAATCACTGGACCCACTACCCCTGCCATTTCTGCTTCTCCCACAGTGGCAGATCCAGCTTTGCTATTTGGACTGCTGTCTTTACTGGGCCACTGAGAGACAGCTCGTCTCATTAGCACTGGTGATTTAGAGCAGACATTTTAACCCAGGTCTTCACATCTGAGAGGCTACTGCTGTGCTTAGCCCAGGGCAAGATGTTACTGATAAATTACAGCTGCTTGAAATAAAAGATTAGCCTAAAAATACGATACATGTTCATTTACAGAATCCCTTTACTAGTCTTGCACTTATACCAACAGTGATCAAATATGGGTTTGTGTGCAAATGTTTCAGTTTCAATGGAATGAAAATCTCAGCTTTTTCAGGGTTGTAGCAAGGAAATAATTCTACATCCAGTTTCTAGAAGAAAACAAAATAAACAAACAAAAAATACCAAAAGATACACTAAAAAAATTGTAGTTTTGGTACCTTATACATTTTGAAAGATATATGGAAATTACCTCATGCAGAATGTAAACAACCTGTTGGGCAATTTGATCATTTTAATGCATTATTATAGTATCCACCAGTTCTTGCATTGATATTTTCACTTTTGCCATTTGCTTGATATCATAAACATAAGATCATAAGATACCGTAAAAACAGACACCTTCAGGCAAATTCATTTGGCTTTTTCAGAGATGCACGGAAATCTTTTTGACATCTTTAGCACAGTTATTTCGCTTACTTTCTGAGTCATTCTCTGTGTAGCTGATGGAGAAGATTAATTATATTCAAAATAAAATGTATCAAGTTATCCATGGGCATAATATAATTAACTGAAGTATACATAAAATTAAGAACATATGTGGATAGTGTGTGTTGCACAATCTCATTACTTAAAGGAGTGAAGGAAAACTGGAGATATTTTTATGGAATTTACATATAGAACTGCTCAAATACATCTAAATGGTTTAGTATGGCATAATTAATTATATAAAAACTTATTTTTGTGCTCTGTGAAAGCATTTTATGTTTATGAAGTTAGAATACTAATTTATGAGGAATAAGATAAAATTTATTAACTAGTAAAATATGCTTAATTTGTCAACAATTTTTCATATAATATAATACTTGCTGTTAAAAGGAGACCTAGAGACCTACTGAGAATACATCAGTGCCAGTATCTTGCTGTAAATGTAATAACCAATAGACACAGTCACAACAGAGTTTGCAGGTAAAAGCAGTATCTTATACTAGACTAACTGGAGAAAATTGATATAAAAAAATCTAATTTACAAGCATTTGCTTTTAACTTTTCAACTTTTTTACTTTTAATCAACTTTGAAATATATTGCTCATGCTTCAGATCCAAGAAGGGATTTCTGTGCAAATGTCAATTCAGTCTATTTTTCCTAAATTATCTTCATTTTTCTTTCATAGGTCATTCTTATGCAAAAGGCTAAAAGTAATTAAATTTGCAGGATGAAAAGATGGCACAGGCACTGTTGGTACCACCAGGACCTGAAAGTTTCCGCTATTTTACTAGAGAATCTCTCGCAGCTATTGAAAAGCGTTCTGCAGAAGAAAAAGCTAAAAAGCCCAAGCAAGAGCATACAGATGATGATGATGAAAATGGCCCAAAACCAAATAGTGACTTGGAAGCAGGAAAGACATTGCCATTTATTTATGGGGACATACCTCCAGGAATGGTATCTGAACCCTTGGAAGACTTGGACCCGTATTATATCAATCAAAAAGTGAGTGTTGAGTACAACTTCAGTTAGGATAATAAGCTTGTGAAACAATCTAAGGCAAATAAATTTTGCTATTTTCCATTATTCTCCTTTTGTGAAAATAAGCAAATCTCCTTTTGTGAAAATAAGCAAATTATGTTATAGTCATATTACTCTGCTTCATCATTTAAAACAAGAGTACATTTAAGTATTCTATATTTCCAGAATGGGCAGGAATAAGCTCTTAGACAAAGTACAGTATTATTTTCTGACTTACAACTTCCACTAGCAAGAAAAGTTTGCTCATATACATGCTGGTTAGAGCTCACCAGCCACAAACCACACAGAAATATCTTTTCATCTTCACTGAATAAGCCATATTCTGCTACACTGTGGCTCCCTGCACTTCAGCTGAGTTGTTTTTATCTAACTCGGTGTAAAGAAGATGCAAGTTCTTTGCTTGAATTTCAGAGTTTGACTAAATTTTTCTCATTGTTACTCAGCAGTAAGCTTGGATATGAAAAGAAAATGTTTCAAGCATGGTTTTGCAGTTAAGACAGTTGTAGATAACTAGGTAACATCCATCCAAGTCAGTGAAATAAATGGCTATAAGCATATTCCTTGTTTCTGTTACAGCTATATAACATAAATAAATACACATATAAAAATATATATAGCATTCAGAATCTGTAAATACTGAGTCATACAATACTAGCACTCAATGAAAGGTTGAGGTACTTGGGATGTTCCCCTCCTAATTTGCGCAGTTATATATTGTCCCCATTTTCACATGATAAGCAAGCCATGGAGTTGGATATGGTTAGTAAACTGCAGAATCGTTTGTCACAAATGGCAGCAATGTATATATTATGTACCAGTCTAATCTGCCCAACAGAAAGCAACTAGAATTACTCATCCCTCCTCTGATTTCTACAGAAACTTCTCTTAATCATAGAATCATAGAATCACAGAATGCCTAAGGTTGGAAGGGACCTCTAGAGGTCATCTAGTCCAACCCCCTGCACACGCAGGGCCACCTAGAGCACGTGGCACAGGGCTGCATCCAAGCGGGTCTTGAAGATCTCCAGAGAAGGAGACTCCACAACCTCTCTGGGCAGCCTGTTCCAGTGCTCTGTCACCCTCACCATCAAGAAGTTCTTCCTTAAGTTCCTGTGGAACTTTTTATGCTTCAGTTTGTGGCCATTTCCTCTGGTTCTGTCAGTGACCACCAGTGAAAAGAGGCCGGCCCCATCCTCCTCACTGCCTCCCTTGAGGTAATTACAGACACTGATTAGTTTCCCCCTCAGCCTTCTCTTCTCCAGGCTGAACAGGCCCAGCTCCCTCAGCCTCTCCTCATAGGGCAGATGTTCCAGGCCCCTGATCATCCTCGTGGCCCTGCGCTGGACTCTCTCCAGCAGCTCCACATCCCTCTTGTACTGTGGGGCCCAGAACTGGACACAGTACTCCATAGACTTTTCACTGCAGAGAAAATCTTACATGAATTGGAGTGTGTCATCAGACTGTGGAGCAGCCATGACCTTAGGACAGGCCATCTCTAAGCGGGAGAAGCAGCACATAGTGGAGAGAAAAGCCAGTGAGCACAAATCTGTGCCACGCGAGCCTTGCAGCCACGCTAGACCCTCTCCCGTGAGCAGGCACTGGCCCCGCTCCTTCACCAGTGCTGCCTCCCACCAGAGCGAGGTTCGCTTTTTCTCCCAGAAAGAGGAGCCCTGATGAGAACTGAAGGCCGTGGAGAGGGCAGCATTGCTCTGTGACCACAGGCTTGTTTTAGCACAGAATAGGCATCAACATGAAAACCAGGGATACTGGATTGCAGTGCTGAGAGCCCAACAAAGGCACTACTATGATAGCACCAAGCACAGCCATTACTGCGGACAAAGGCAGAGAGGAAGGAACAAAAGTCATGTCCTGAAGACATCTCAGGGAGCACTGGGGCTGCAAGTAAACCTCAAACGCAAATATGCCTGCAATAAAAGTAAAAACACTTAGGTGATGAACAGAAAATAACTGTGCGTTCATCAGGCCAAGTTTTAAAAGAAAATAACCACCTAAATATTTTTCATGGATAGGGAAAGTAAGGCAATATAGTTATAAATGGAAATAATTTTTATTATGGTTTGCCCAGCTCTGAGCTGTTTGTTTCAGACTTCTTGGAATAATGTCTGCTTGCTTTCTAGTCATCCCTTTTATTTGCTCACAGAGTAGTTTTTAGGGGATCTGTTTGACTGATACGAGTAGCATTTAAATTCTAAAATAGTATCAAAATTACTTTTAAATTATGCAAATTACTTTGTGTGAGATATTTGTCAGCCATGGAAGGCTTAATCCGCCGTACTCAGAGAAATCAGTTTTTTTCCTGCCACAGGTAGAAGTAGAATGGAACTTGGACCAGCTTCAGAAAGGAATCCTATAGAAGGAGGTAGAGATAATAATACAGTCAACATTGTATTTTATTTATATATTTCTTTTTTTTTGCAGACTTTCATAGTATTGAATAAAGGGAAGGCAATTTTTCGATTCAGTGCCACATCTGCCTTGTACATTCTAACTCCTTTTAATCCCATCAGAAAAATAGCTATCAAGATTTTGGTACATTCATATCCTTTTTACTTAATGTTGATTTAAAGGTTGCCATTTAAAACCTTAATTACTGAAACAATAATTTTCATGTGGATATACAAATTATGTCCACGTGGGTGTACTGTGCTAAGTAAACATATGTTGATCCTAAACTGCAGTGTCACAAGTGAATTACAGTATGATCTTCATTCCTAATTGGAGTATTCTCTGCTGAATCACCTAAATCTCTCAGAGTTCAACTACCAGGCTTTAAATACTATAGGAGATCCGATCCTGTACTAAGCCATGCAGACAAAGCAAAGTCTCCATTAGTCTAAATCACTGCACTTTATCATAAACAAGGCCACACTTTTATTAAGTACAGGAGTATTATAAACTTGACTCACTCAGAAGGACTAGAACATAACTAAAGAGCTGCTTATTTGGGCATATTTTTCAGCATCGTTTTTTAATCCTCACTCTAGGTGCCCTGTAAAAAGGATACAAGTCAAAATAAAGCAGAATATTTGCAAATATATTTCAGTCATGTCCAGGCATCAACTTGGGCATAAACAACTAACTTCTGCATAAATATCTTTTAGAATGATCCCCTGGCTTCAACAAGGAATTATGTTTGGCTACTCATTAACCATAGTACACAGTTAAGGAAGTTGTCAGCTTTACTTAAATCCAGAATCTGCTATAATTATAAAAGTAAAGCATTGTTTTACAGTGCAGCAAAATGTACCAGATGGCATACCATTTAAAACAGATAGAATTATGTGCAAAGCTTTATTTTCAGCTTTTATTTAGAATGGCATGTTTTCTGTTTATACTTTTATACTCTAAATATTTCTAAGGCTCTCATCATTATAATACTGTCATGTTTTCCCGACTTACATCCCTTGACTATAACCTACATTATTCAGCATGCTGATCATGTGCACTATTTTGACCAACTGTGTGTTTATGACCATGAGTAACCCTCCGGACTGGACAAAGAATGTAGAGTAAGTTAAACATTTGTACTTTTCAACAATTTCCTTTTCATATGGTTCCAAGCAAGAAGCATTTTCAGATGGTCTGTGTGTCAGAAGGTACTTTTCTAGAAAGACTCAGATTCCATGAGATCAGCAATATTTTGTTTTCCATTTGAGTAATTTAAATGGTTTAGAAGTAATGCCTTGTTCTTTAAGTTATCTAAAAGATATCTGTACCTTTACTATAAAGCACTAACATGAGTTCTTGTCCTTGGGTGATTTGAATTGCAAGACACAATAGGAGCTCCAGTACACCAAATGCACATTACTGGCGAGGTCAGCCACAGACTTCCTGAGTGTCCATGCCTGTAGCACAGTGGGACATTTATCCTGGCGCACTGGTGTAAATTCCCAAGTGCCAGGAACAGCAAGCAGTTCCTTTCATGAATGCATACATCATCCCCCAAACCACAGGAAGCACAAACTACTGAGGAAAGGGCCTTACCTGCCAAAGAGCACGAAGAACTGATGGAAATAGACACACCACAAGGATCTCTGCTTCTCCTTCTTGTTCATGTCTACACATGTCATGCGGGGTTTTGGTTTTGTTCTCTAATAAAATTCAAAATACATGTTTTTCTCTGAAATGATACTATTCATCATAAAATCTGCTTTTAACCAGATGAAATTGTAGTTTCTTATAATCCCACCATATCTCCAAGAGCCATGCTGATTTCTGTTTATTAGTTTTACTGCATTTAGGAATCTTAATTTGGAAGCTATATAGAGGAATCCTTCTTTCACTTCCAAGTGCTTTTTCTTATATTCTCTTGTAAGTCATCTTTGGTAAAGAATGCCACTGCCTATAAGCAAAGGTGAGCAAAGTCCCATTATTCCTGCTCTGATGTTTCCTTCAGGTACACTTTCACTGGAATTTACACCTTTGAATCACTTATAAAAATTCTGGCACGGGGTTTCTGCTTAGAAGGCTTTACTTTTCTGCGAGACCCATGGAACTGGCTTGACTTCAGTGTCATTTTAATGGCGTAAGTGGTTCAACAATTTTTTAAACTCTTAGGGCATGAATCTAGTGGTGGCAAGGATTGTTGCAATGATAAATGTATTGATTTCAGAGTATTTAATTTCTGCAATCTGTGAAGTTTAGACACTGCATGAATCATATGTTTTAGCACTCACAGGACAAAGTAGAATATGGCAGGAGCAGCAGGGAGTGTCAATCACAAGTATAATTACTGCTGAGGGATACTGATTTCATGTCCTACATTCTCTCTGCTCACCAGAATGGAAGCCATCCCTTTGACTTCATGTCAACATCCTACTGAAGCTAATTATTTTAATTAGCTGTACAAATATAAAGCAGTGAGTTTCACTTCAGTGAAACTTAAGCATTGTTGATGGCGATAAGTAACTATAAAAGAGGTGTACTGAAGAGAAAGGTAAATTTTGGACCATATTTGTTAATATTACCAGCGGTTTTGAAGACCCACATAATTAGTATAAGCTCTGCCTCAATTCTGAATAACTGTGATTTAATCCTACAGGTATGTAACAGAATTTGTAAACCTAGGCAATGTTTCAGCTCTTCGAACTTTCAGAGTATTGAGAGCTTTGAAAACTATTTCTGTAATCCCAGGTAAGAAGTAAATGTGTAAAATGGTAGGCCCTCTACATCACCTCTATTTAATGTTGTGTGTGCTGTCATTGTGTTTGTGTGTGGAATCCCTTACTACAGATATCTGACAGAGTTTGTGGACCTGGGCAATGTCTCAGCGTTGAGAACATTCAGAGTTCTCCGAGCTTTGAAAACAATATCAGTCATTCCAGGTGAGAGCTAGGTTAAACACTGAGGCTGACTTTCGTTCCATTGAAGTCAAATTCACTTCTTTTTAGTCTAAGTCTTGCTATTCACTGCTCATGTTGCAAGCAAACAAACAAACAAAAAAAAGGCTTGGATCATAAGTCAGGATTATGATTCTTTGCCTTTTAATTTTAGCTTCTTTTGTTTTGCCAAATCAGCCTTTGCGTTTAACAAATTCTTGCATGAAACATAAAATATAAAGCATATGGGTTATTTTGCTTTTTTTTCCCTGCATTTTATTACAAGCTGTCTCTTTTACATTAAAATGCTTTAGTGCTGTGGCTTTCTTGAGTTTGAATTTTACCATTTACTATACCATGTAAAATTGAAATCAGCCTTCAAAATGACTAACACAAAAGCTACAAAAAATGACATATAGATTGCAAAGGAAAATTTATCATCTACAACTGTTTATTATCTATCAAAATTACTTTCAATTCTATTGGTTCATGCTGTTTTAGAGTCATATTTAGTATTTAGCTTGAATTATTGGCAGAATATTAAATGAAAATAATAAGAAACAGAATGAAATCTATAACAGAAAACTATGACTGATAAAATTTCCTGCGTGAGAATAACTTAATATATTCAACGTATGGACTATATGTACGTTGCATATTCATAAAAAGAGTTTTTTTCTTTCTTTCATCTTCACAAGCTCTGAGGCTGTTCATGAAGCTTTACTTTTGACAAACAAAAAATAATTTAAGTGTCTGCATGACATCCTAATTATATGGGAAGAGCAAAGATAATCTCTGATAGGCCTATGGATCTTTTCTCTTTACAGGCCTGAAGACTATTGTGGGAGCCCTAATTCAGTCAGTAAAGAAGCTCTCAGATGTCATGATCCTGACTGTGTTTTGTCTGAGTGTATTTGCACTAATAGGGCTGCAGCTGTTCATGGGCAACTTGAGGAATAAATGCCTGCAGTGGCCTCCGGACAATTCTACTTTTGAAATAAACATTATATCCTACCTTAATAGCACAATTGATGAAAATGGTACATTTGTGAATACAACAGTGAGCACATTTAACTGGAAGGATTACATTGAGGATGAAAGTAAGAATAACTGATATAAGTATTATTAATCAATTTGTGGCTGTAGTATGTAGCTGTTTGTGACCCAAAAGAAAAAACATGGAAATGCTTGTTTTTCTGGTTTATATGGATGGTTTATAGTCACAGTGGTCAAATATGTTCAATAAATGAGTAGTACAATAGCAGAAGAATTCCTAAATACAGCACAAAGTGATCAGGAGCTAGCAATTTTCTATCTACTGAGCTTTATTTTCATTTTATTTTGTAGCACTTTATAGTAAAAATCCTTTGATGTATTCACATATATTTCTAATGCTTTCTGAACAGCTCATTTTTACATTTTGGAAGGACAAAGAGATGCCCTACTTTGTGGTAACAGCTCTGATGCAGGGTAAGACTCTTCCAAAAATCCTCTGTTGTATTTTATAGAAAAAAAAAGACATAAGCAGAAAATTCTCTATAGCAGTTGCAATTCCATACTTAGAAATGTCGCGGAGTTTATAGGGATTTGCTACTAAATAATTATTTCTTACCTAAGTCAAAATATTTTAATCTCTGGCTAAACAAAATACTCATTAACAGCATTTGTTCCCCCTTGTTTGGGAAGTGATGCTAGTGTTCATGATAAAAATATGAACTCCTGTAATGTCTATTTATGAGACGTGCTGATTGAAGAAAGTAACATGAAAGCTAAGGTAAGAACTGCAGATGAGAATATGTAAAATATTAAGAAAGCACAATAGAGACTGCATAGTTCAAGGCTGAATCTCAGTTCAAGCCTAATTCCTTTTCATTACTGGAACCTCTGCCATTTATGTGTGCCAAACTGCTATAGCCAAGAGCTGTTACTTGAACTCTTGATGCCTAACTGGCTACAGTGAAGAACTTCATTTGAAAAGAAAAATCATGGTGTGAAAGCTCCCTAACAGTATAATTACATTTAGCTAATAATGTTGTTTTAGCTGCTTACAACCTTAACTCTATTTTAGCACTTATATTTGCTATGAAATTATTAATTTGAATGATGAATTCTGTTTAGAAGGAGAATTTAGGAGGAGGACTTTTTATATAAATGAATCTAATTTAATTCATGCATTTCCTGTGAAAAAAAAATGTATACTGTCCCAAAATAAAGCACGGATTGTTTTCATGGAAAATAAATGCATCCTGTTTGGTTCTCACATAGGCAATGCCCAGAAGGATATATATGTGTGAAAGCTGGCAGAAACCCCAACTATGGCTACACAAGTTTTGACACCTTCAGTTGGGCTTTTCTGTCACTCTTTCGGCTAATGACTCAGGACTTTTGGGAGAACCTTTACCAGCTGGTAAGAAAGTTTTGTGAAGTAAAAGGTAAACTCTAGGTGACACCCAAAATTATATAAACAGGCTTATTTGTACATAACCAGAAATATTAAGCTAACACCAAGGCATTATGTTGCTGCAGTAACAAAGGTAAGTGACTGAATATCATATTTACATAGATAATATTTTCTACTCCCTAGACACTGCGTGCTGCTGGGAAAACATACATGATATTTTTTGTTCTGGTGATTTTTCTGGGCTCTTTCTATCTGATCAACTTGATCCTGGCTGTAGTTGCCATGGCCTATGAAGAACAGAATCAAGCAACTATGGAAGAAGCAGAGCAGAAAGAAGCAGAATTTCAACAAATGTTGGAACAACTTAAAAAACAACAAGAAGAAGCACAGGTAATGATTGAAACTGTATTTCCTGTACAGCCTTACTCTTACAGCAAGGGTAATAAAATTTTATGAAACAGCATGTGTATAAATCATGTGATAAACTAAAAAAAAAAATGTCTCCTTTACCATGCAGTAATACTCAATGCAAGTCAGTGCATAAGCACCTTTAACCGAATGACAAGGAAAGTTAATGATGCAGAAATACATGTTACTAAGTTCATCCAAAAGCTGTAATATATTTGTGATAATGTTGTCCTAGAAATCTGTCTATAAGTACTCATAGCTCATAATGGTTTTTGGTTACAGTCTAGTGCTGTTACTTCTGGTTTATGGTCTGAGTGAGAA
Organism: Crypturellus undulatus; assembly: GCA_013389825.1. Classification (NCBI taxonomy): domain Eukaryota; kingdom Metazoa; phylum Chordata; class Aves; order Tinamiformes; family Tinamidae; genus Crypturellus; species Crypturellus undulatus. The sequence continues at coordinate 96,267 of VWPW01014099.1, forward strand.
CTTCCAGGCTTGCTGTGTTTATTAGTTCCTCTCCAATATTCAGAACATAAAGTGCAGGATAGTATTCAATGCTAAAGTGTTCTCATTGAGTCCTATCCAACAAGATATTTAAGAATATCCCTAAATCATGCCCACTGAGGTCAATCCGACATTTATATATACTTTGAATAGAAGAACAATATTTATAACAAAGGTGCTGCTTCAGGCTGTTTTTAAAGTAGTCTTTGTTTTCTTTGAAGAGAGAACATTATTTTAGTTATATGAGCAAATGTAATGTTAATGGATACTTCTGTATGAGCTTTTCTTACCTGAAACTAAAATATATGACAAGGTGCTATACATCGTAATTTAGCTCTGTGGACTTCCTGCTGATTTCTGGACTCATTTTCTATTGATTTTCATGTGAGGTATAATCAGTTTTAACAGGATGATGTTTATAAAATGCTAACAAACTATCTCCTATCAAACTATATTTTACTAGTTTTTACTGCTATTTTCACTAAATAAGAATGATTCTATAAAGGAAGTGGTAAGAGAAAAGGAGACTCTTCATCTGATCTTGAAAAAAAAGCTTTATGCATGACCTGTGAAATCTAATTAGCATAAGCTCTGTTTACTGATCCAAATCAGATTCCCAAATCAGTAGGTTAAAGCAAAATCAAGCAAAATGCAAATAATAAAGGAAAGTTAAATAGCAGCAAATAATATATATTTCTAAACAATCTGGTATTTTTATCCCTGTAAGTCTTTAAACCACTGTTTATTAAACCAGAAGATATTGTGAGGCTACTCTAGACAGCAGAAACTGTGCTTATGTGATTGCATATATGAACAGAGAAGAAGTTGATCCACAATGAGGTGCAAAGGGAGACCGCAAAGAAACAGAAACTATGAAGGCCATGGCAAGTCATAATCTTTTTAAAATAAAAGACAACTCAACTGATCATTAGAAAATCAATGTTAAAATCAAGATCTCGTGATTGTGAGAAAGGATATTACTAGCATGAGGGAATTACAAGGTTGATTACCAAGCTGTGGAATTGTCCTTTGAGATGAAAAGTGGGGCATGCCTGTTGCCAGTGAAGGCAGAAGTAAAGTGGCCATCCTCACATGAAGAGAGTGAAGAAAGGGCATTTACCAAATTAAATTACCTACAGGGTGCTAGCTGGATTACAATATGTTAACTTGTCAGAAATTATTTATGAATTCTTTCCATAAAAAGTCAAAAAGAATCTGTAGGATTCAGCTGGAATATAATGCTGGGCTTTCTTAAGGAAAATGGGGAAGCAGGAAATATATGGAAAAAACAAACAAACAAAACAAACAAAAATAAAATTTGCTGTCTACCCTAATTTTAGAACAGTGTCTTGTGCAGTGAGGCTTTAAGGAATGGTGTTGATACTGTACTGCTAAAGTTATGCTTCAAGTAGCTTATGCTACTAAACAGTGGGGAGCTATTTATCTCAGTAGCTTATATTAAGTTTATTTGTGTGCATTTGCCCACTAAAATGATTCTAACAAGCAGTGATAATACAATACAATCAATAGAAGCCCATAAAATTGTTCATTATGTGCCATACTAAGAATACTATGTTTTGTAACATGACAGGCAACAGCAGCAGTAGCAGCAGCATCTGTTGCATCAAGAGATTTCAGTGGTGTAGGGGGACTGGGAGAACTCTTAGAAAGCTCTTCAGAGGCATCAAAATTAAGTTCAAAGAGTGCTAAAGAAAGGAGAAACAGAAGGAAGAAAAGAAGACAGAAGGAACTGTCTGAAGCAGAGGACAAAGGAGATATTGATAAGTTTCCCAAGTCAGAATCTGAAGACAGTATCAGAAGAAAAAGTTTTCGCTTCTCCACAGAAGGAAGTCGACTGACATATGAAAAAAGATTCACATCTCCCCACCAGGTACAGTATTCTCAAATATTAAATCACAATAAATCATGATCAGCATACAGACTGATAAAAATATTAGTTTTATTGGAAATATGTACAGTGAGAGAAGGTCAGATTAGTAACAGTAACTAGTTAGCCAAGTAAATATAAGAGATGATGCCTGGTCTGATGAAGATACATTTGCATTTCTGTGGAAATGAAATTTCCACAGAAATGCTTGCCATAATGAAGAACAGGCAGCTTAATTTCTAGATAAAAAATAAATAGTTAACAAACAATGATTAAATCTATCAAAATTCTTTCAGTAAAAGAGTATTTCTGTTTTAGTAAAAGATCTTATTAGTTTGGGGCCAAAGCTTCTCAAAAAATCTTCATTATTTGTGATGGACTTTGAGTCTGGCTGATACAAAGATATTGTTGCTAAAGATCTCATTTTAAACTGCACAGTTATCCTTGAGTTACATATACATATATATCATAAATAGCCTTACTGCACAAGTTAGGACACAGAGTGACTTGTTCAGGTTAAAGAGGAGTCACTTACAAACTCAGAGCAGAAAGGAATTTCTGACCATAACTCCCGCGCTTTTAGTAGTAAATAATATGCTTCTCCATTGTTTGTTCCTATTTTAATGATGCTATTTATATACATCCAGTGAAGAGTCTGATTAAAGAATACATTATGTTTATATTAAACTTGGCTATTTGTGTATAGATTGATGTAGAATTAAAGGGAAAGCAGAAAAAGAACAAGAGTGTGAAGGCATATGTATTTCTGCCTCTCTATGTGTTAGAATTGCAGCCATTTTGGCTTACAAATTTTGTCCAAAACCAGCAGACACTTCAAAATAGGCATTATTCTTCCTAAATCCCTATGGGGCCTGATCCATTTAGCTGTGTTCAGAGCATGATAATACATATTGGAAGAATTGGACAACGCACAAAACATAGCAGCCATGGAAATATTCATTGAAACACAAGGGTAGCAGTGGTAGTCAGCTGAAACCGAGTAAGCATGTGATTTTTAAAGGACTGCAGGTTGACCAAGTGCATTTACAAATAGCAAAAGATACATTAACTGGGTTACAGTTCTGTTAGATATCAACGTGATGCTGTATAGACATTAGAGGTTCTTCAAGAAAAAGTTATTTCTGAGCATTAGCATAACAGCACTTTTTCCCAGCCTTGTTTATGTAAATAGGTTATCAGAACCATTTGGATGATATTCTTCAAGTAACTCAGCCTGAGGCTCACAGCTGACATAGAAAATTTCAGCCCAAATTATTAAAATTTGATATAGCTGTAAGAACAGTAGACTACATCTCACAATAGGAAACACTTGCCAGCCTTTAAAATGGGCAGCACTCATTTGTGTGTGTGTGTATACATATATAAAGATATGTATGTATAGATGGTATGGATATATATGTATTGATATATTCATACATTCAGATGGTTCAGTTCTCAAAGTATTTACATAGACTTAAATATTTTAATGAAGCTTTCACTTTCACATTATTTTGAGAAAAAAAAACTGTTACCACTTGTAAGGATTTCCATCTGAAAAAGTAGTGAAGAAACATCTGAAATCAGATTCCTAAGGTACCAAGATACAAAGATTTGTAGAAAGGCAGGATTGGAGAAAGCTTAATGCAGTGTTCCTTTTTTCCCACAATTAGTACTCATTTTATCTATTCATGAATGCTGTTAATAAAATATGTAGCGAGGGAGAAGAAGATTCCATTAAGCAGCTTCTGCTGTAATTAACAGATGAATTACCAACAACCACTGATTTATTTTTCTCGTCTGTAAGTGGATATCTTTGGATAACTGTGTCTCTGGTTGAGTGCTTGCTTTGAGTTGCCTGATGGCCAAGTGGCACCTTGTGGTATGTGCGCAGGCCGCTGCTGCACAAGTGCTGTGCTCAGGAGTAGCACCAGACACGTTCCCAGCCCTCCTCCAGAGCCTCCCCAAGCTGCTGTCTCTGTTTTCCAGCTTTAGAATAGGGGCTGTGTTGTTCCCGCACTGCTGAACCTCTAATGAGAGAAGGAATAAAAGAATACCTGCAAAATCACGATAGTGTTGTTGAGAGCTCTTCTCTCCAGGATCCTGGGGGGCCATACCAATTCCACCTACAATCTTTGATCTAGCCTCCTCAACCTGACATGTCTGCAGCATGCCTTTTCCATAGTCCTACTGCATTATATGACAGAAAATTTAGTACAGGCTAGTGCTGATAAGCAGATTGCTGCTGTTTAGAAAAAAACTAACTATCCTTCCTCTTCAGCATAATAACTGTTCTTACAACAAAACTCAAGGCTTTGCATAATTTTACATCTTCGGTACTAATGCTGGGTTTTTTTGCTTGTTTTATCCTTTATTGTTTTTTAAAAACTTCTTGCAGTCTTTGCTAAGCATTCGTGGTTCCCTGTTCTCACCAAGGCGCAACAGCAAAACGAGCATTTTCAGTTTCAGAGGACGTGCAAGGGATATAGGATCAGAAAATGACTTTGCTGATGATGAGCACAGCACTCTGGAAGACAACGAGAGCAGAAGAGATTCCCTCTTTGTTCCTAATCGACACGGAGAACGGCGAAACAGTAACATCAGCCAAGCTAGTATGTCATCCAGAACGGCTCCAGGCCTTCCAGCTAATGGGAAGATGCACAGCACTGTGGATTGCAATGGGGTAGTTTCCTTAGTTGGAGGACCTTCAACTCTAACTTCACCTACTGGACAACTTCTACCAGAGGTAATTAAAAGTTAATCAGTAATTTTAAAAATTTGGTTCAGAAATTTTTCATCCTGCTCACATCTGTATATCTTTTGATTTATTATAGAATTAAGAAATAATTTCAATAACTTGCAAAAGCTTTTAAACACCACAACAAACACAGGAACACGAGGAAAAAAATGTCCTCAAATTCCTATGACTGAGTCTCAAGTATTATATTCTCCTACATGCATTGCCTTCAGCAATATACATAGTTTTGCCTCGACACAGATAGACATTTGATAAATAACTAAGGATATAACTCAGTAGAAACACACAGAGGAAAACACCTGGAAAATGAAGTAGGACCCAGTTACTGCTCTTGTGATAGTTAAAGGAAATATACTGTAATGAATTAAGCCAAAGATATTTTTGGCCATAATTTTCATGAGAAAATCACATGCAGTTTCTGTGTACCTTTGCAAATATATTATGCTTCAGTGACAGTTGCAGACTTCTGTAAGCTAAGATGTCCCTTCACCATTACAAAAGCAAGCTTTATAGACATGATAATATTTAATATGGATTCAATATGTTTCTTTTGTGGATATAATGCCAGTTTTTAACCTGAAAAGCTATTTTCGTTATGAAAAACTATTGAGGATTCATTACTACTATTCTTTTCTCTCCTATCTTCATATAGATCATCAGACCAGAAACTCAGATTACCTTAGAGTTTATGCAAAGAATATTCAGAAGTATTTCAGAAGTATGTTTATTTTAAAAAAAATCAGCCATTTAAGTAAAGAGTCTTCTCTAAAGATAGAGTTCTAGTGACTGCTTTTAAGGGGCTTTTCTTCTTCACACTAAGCCAGTCTTGAAATCCCTTATTACTTTTGCAAATATCATTATTATTTTTCTAGATGGAGAAAGCATAATGAAAAAAGCATCAGTGATTTTTATAAATGACAGAATCAGTGATAGAGCAGGAACCAACATTTAGGAATAAATTAGTTCCCCTCCTGGGTTCAGATCACTTGACAGTATTCCAGAGGAAAAGCAAAGCAACTGTAAGGACACCAAAATGTAAGTAAGAGCACATTTAGAGTGCACATGTAGAATAACATGTAAGAGCACAGTTAAAACAGAGCTGGATATTTTGCTTTGAAGAGGTAATTATAAGCTGTACAAAATAGAGAGGAAAATATAAAATGTCTTACATGCTTATTGCAAAAATATATCAAGTTCTGTATCAGAATTGTGATGGGTGAGAATTAGGTAGATGAAATATTAAATAGGGTCTATTTTTTATCTCATTCTTTTTTAATGAATTTTATAAAAAAGGTTTAAAAGTTTTCAAAAGTGCTCATCAGGTTAGGAATGCTGTACATAGCATAACTGACTCCTGCTATAATTAATTCCTAGAGTTATATTCGTATGTCTTGTGTTAGAGTTACTTTCTTAAAGGATAGTTCTTTCAGTACCAGCACCTCAATTACATATCATCGCTAGCTGCTGGAACTTAGGGTAACAGGTTTTAACTTTGATCATTTTTTTCTTCAAAGAGTAATAACTTTTACAAAGATACCTAGTAACATTTTTCACTCTTAAACACTTAAAAGAATACCGCCTTAGGCCCCATATTGCTTTGGTAATGTGTGTCTCAGTTGGCTGCCTGAAATACCATACAAAATTTCTACTAAGATAAAGATCAAACAAGCTCCTATGGGAACAGAAACCTAGAGCATGTAAGGAAAGTCTAATATGCTACTCAAACCTCATTTTGACTGTCACTACATGCTGACACAGTAAATATTGTTAATCGGTCATTTAAAATGATGCTTAATTCCAGAGTCTTTCATTTACAGGGCACCACTACAGAAACAGAAATAAGAAAAAGAAGACTGAGTTCTTATCAAATTTCCATGGAAATGCTGGAAGATTCTGCTGCAAGACAAAGAGCAATGAGTATAGCCAGCATACTCACAAACACAATGGAAGGTAAATGATGCATTTCATCTGAAAAGCAGTTCATTACATTTCTGATAAATACACATAAAGTGAAATTATTTAAATAATTTCCGTTGTAAATGTAAACCTGGACATGTGAAATCTCTGAAGGCTTTCAAAAGATTCAGAGGTTTTTGAAAGGCTTTACAAAAGCCTTACAAAAGGCTTTCAAGCTTTTCTAAAACCAGTCTGAGTGCTCAAAAATTCAGTTTCAAAGATACTTTCCAAAATTCTGCTCTGAGGAGTGGCCCAACAGAGTAAGAGAATCAAAATAAATCTAGCTAATGAAGGGACATGGCCCAAAACAGAGGAGACAGGTGTTTTCTTCCTAAAATATACCAATAGGAAAAATAAAATAATGTACAGAGGAACCGTACCTTGTTGGTAAGGGTAGCAAGATCTTAAAACTGTTCTTTCCCTTATACTTAAAATTCAGGGGCAGACAACAGGAGGTTGGAATGAAAAAGTTCTAAAAGGCACAACCAATTCTCCAATGCTGACTCCCTTACGTATTACTGAACAGGTTTTACAAGTATTAAAAAACTATACTTACTGCAAATAAGAAACATACATTATTAGAATTAAGTGTTCTGTTGATTTAGTGCAAACTGAGTAAACTCATACTTCATAAAAACCATTTATATATTTTTATATGTTTAAAAGATTCAGTGGATGTGATCATGGGATTACGTTTTCAGAAATGTTATTCCACAGAATTACTCAGAAGTAATTATTCTACTCAATCCATATTCTTCCAGAAGAATTGTCATCATCATGTTTTTTAAAGGATTTAGAAAACTTTCTCTGCTTACCCTTTTGTGCCAGGAATTCTGCACCTTCATGTAATAGAAAGCTTGTGTGTGCTGACGATTTTGAGAGCTGTGGCAATTGACCTTCAACCTTGTATAATTCCATCTGTATGGGACAATATTGGAGACAAAAATCAACTCATTTGTCCTCAAGATTCAGGGTTGAGCATTATGTCAATAATCCTTATCATGATAATTCTTATTAGCAAAAGAAACTGTAAAACAGCATGTTTGCTATTTGGGTAAAAATAGCCATGCATGGTATGATGATGGAAGCATTAGGGATATCTGAAAACTGTAAAATGATTTCAGATTTGTGTTGACACCATTATGTGTGAACTTCCTTAGAAGTGGGGCATTATGTATTTTGCAGTCAAAACACTTTTCACTTAGGCAAATATCTGTTATCTTTCTGGGCTGTTCTGAAACACCCCATCAAGTAGATAGGATCATACACTGGCCTTTCATCCTTGCTATTATTAACTCCTCACAAGTTCTTTTGTACCTCTGACCATTTTGAAATGGAAGAGAAAATATTTTTAAGGTTCTAATTGAGTCTAATAAAGTTCTTCTGTTTCTCTGTTCATAGAAATAGTGCAATTATATAAGACATTTTCAAGCAAGGTCAAATGATCCTCTTCAAAATGTGAACACATGCTCTATCTACACTAAAAAGTATTGATTCAAATAAAGAATGTTATGTATGCATTAAAGTCATTTATCTAATGTGATATATTAGTAGTTCACAGCAATTGCAATGCTTTTTATAGCTCATATCAAAACATACGCATGTTACATAGATAATATAATGTTCTATTTTATGAAGCTTATACAAATTCAAATGTGCATACTGATGGTGGAGTCATGCTAACTTTCACTATCCAAATGTGAGGCATCTTTTACAAGTCAACTTGTGTAAACTAATTATCTACACTCCGCCTATTGTGAGCGGGAACACAGGCTTTTTGCTCTTTTTAGACAGATTTTTGAGAAGAGTCATTCCTCAGAGTTACCTGAAACTCTCCATTGGTCACAGAGGAGCTTAGATAGACTAGGCACTTAACTTTCAGATGGCTAAACTTAGTGAGGCAAATCTTACTTTACCATGCACTGTTTATTTGAAATATTTATTATTTGTACATATTTAAAAAAAAAACTTCCAGAAATTATAATTGGAAAATTATTTGCTCTTTTTTTCACCCCTTGTTTTTTACAGAGCTTGAAGAATCCAGACAGAAATGTCCACCATGCTGGTACAGATTTGCAAACACTTTCTTAATCTGGGACTGCTGGAGTCCATGGTTGAAAGTAAAGCACGTGGTCAATCTAGTTGTGATGGACCCCTTCGTTGACCTTGCTATTACTATTTGCATTGTTCTGAACACCTTGTTCATGGCCATGGAGCACTACCCAATGACTGAGCAGTTTAGCAGCGTCCTTTCTGTGGGCAACCTGGTGAGTTGTCATGTAGTACTTGGTTTAAGAGTAACCATTTCTACTAGAAAATATGTGTAAACACATTGCATTTGTTTTAAATTCATTGAAGAGTGCTTTTCACTCTATTTAGAAACTGTATGTGTCATTTTTGTGGATACGGTGATTTTTACTGGAGCCAGTATTGGCCTGTAACTTTCATGATTCTAGCTTATAACCGCTCTAATGAAGTAATTTAATACCTGTGGAAGTGCATTCATCACTTGATTGTCACTTTTCTTCATTTTTGTCTTTGGTTTTGCCTTTACTACAAGACAAGATGATCTGATTTTTACCATGGTACTGATATACCATCATAGAAAATACTTATATAAGAAATTGAGGAAATAATCAGCTGCCAGAATTTCCTCTTTGCATTGTTTCTTTCACATGTCCAAGAAAAGCTATTTCTTGTAAGAACCTACCAGTTTAGGTAACTGAAAAGTACTTATTAAATTAGAAGATTATTTTTTACTCTGTAATCAGAAGCACCTAGTGTTTATTAGTTTACGAATGATGCTGCCTCCAATGTTAACCCGATACAGGGATGTATCTATCTATTTCCTTTTCTGAGCAGATATCAACAAAATCCACATGTGGAATAGCCACATAAATATTACTGTCTGATTCACTCCATTCTGTTGCTCAGGAAGCAAAGGACTCAACCTTATAAGTGTTCATTTCAGAAGTGGTCTCATCCAATTTTTATTCTTTGCCAGCTCACATTACTAAGATAATTCACACATAACAGGAGTGGACTGATTCACCAGTATACAGTCCTGAAAACAAAAACCAACCAAGTGCTCTGAGCTAATCATTCAGAAAGATTAGTGTTGAAAAGTCAGCTACTATTTAAACTAAGGAGTGATAGATTTCTCGGGCTCTCTGTCAGATTACGATTTGAAGAGTCGGAACATTTTCCTTAGCTTAGACATATCACAAATACATCCTTCTATAACTCTTTAAAATAGAACTACAGTAGAAGTAGTATTCTTGTGTGCATAGTGCTCTTGTTGATTTGGAGTTTTCTTTCTCCTGGACAAATATTTAATCATTGGTATATTCTTATATTCATCACAGATTCTAGAGTATTGTATTTTAATATGTCTGTCAGTCATACTAATATTAGAACAATCTCTCTTACTGTTTGCACTTCCAACATTCTTTGTCTCCTGCCTCGACTCCTTCCTTCCTTCCTTCCTTCCTTCCGTCCTTCCTTCCTTCCTTCCTTCCTTCCGTCCTTCCTTCCTTCCTTCCTTCCTTCCGTCCTTCCTTCCTTCCTTCCTTCCTTCCGTCCTTCCTTCCTTCCTTCCTTCCTTCCGTCCTTCCTTCCTTCCTTCCTTCCTTCCGTCCTTCCTTCCTTCCTTCCTTCCTTCCTTTCCTTCCTTCCTTTCCTTCCGTCCGTCTTTTCTTTCTTTCTTTCAGCTAACAACTATCATATTTTAAACTATCCTTTGTAGCAATCCAGTATCCTTATTTTGACCAATATACAGGCAGTGAATACTACTCCTGCTGGTTTCAATTAAATTCCCTCTTCTTCATGGCATTGATCTATTAACTTTGATTTGGTAGTGTGCATGCAAACTATATTAATTTACTCTCTGCTTGTGACATCATGGTGTGTTTGAGGATAAACTAAATATGACAAATATGTCTGTGCTTTTGTGCAGCATTTTAATGAGAAGGAATAAATAGTTCTAAAACACAATGATTCATTTCCAAAATACTAAAGTTTATTCAGCATTCAAAACTTCTCAGTAATTACAGCAAAGATGGAAGTTATTTCTGCTACCATGTACTATTTTTGGAGATGCAATTAAGCTCAGGAAAAACTAGTTTGTGGACAGCACATGTTATTTTGGGGTGGCAATATTCTAAAATGTAATGTTTTTTATTATTTTTAAATTATTTTGTCCAATACTTTTACAGTTCTGTCAAGACAGATATTGCTTATTTAAATATCTTTGCCACACAGCAATACCTATCACATCCCTCTAATTATGTGCTAGCACCTCTCATATCTTAGTATAATTGTGTAATGTTTCTAATTTCTCAAAAATTCACTTTTTAAAAGGTTGCTATTTACACTTTGACAATGTTGACTATTGTCCCGTTATATCTACTTCCTACTATGTTTATATTTAAAGCTAATTAGAAGTCTAGTTAGATGTGAAAGGTCAGCTCTGTTTCGATAAAACTCGCTGTAGGAGGACTGAGAACAAGCTGGTTTGTGAATATGGCACAACAGTGCAGAACAATGGTATAACACATCAGTTTTTGTTATCAGATATCTGGATTGCCTACAATATCCATGGAGTCTTCTGCAGATCATTCATATTTTTTTAGTGATTTTGCGTTATGCTCCAGGGAGCTTTTAATTATGCTGCACAAACCACTGCTCATTGCAGGTGCGATGTTGGGCGAACTCCTGTACATTCAGAAATGAAGGAGTATCGATCCTTTAATGTTTAACATTTCAAAGAACATTATCACCATCAGATGGAAATTGCTGTCATGAAGAATCGTAGCTGTGCTCTAAGGATTGAAGCCTCTCTGTATTTTCATTAAAAGCCTACTGCGAGGAGCTCCAACTTCCCCTGCCTGTTCCAGCCAGACACTTCAATTCTGACCTGAAGAGCCCAGCTAGAGAGAGTCTGTACTAACATTTCAGCTTAGATTGTGAGCAAGGATGCAAATTACTGTCAAGTCTTGTTTTGCTTTAGTGGGATTATCCTCTAGGAACTGGACTAAAAACACCAGATCAGATCACATCAGCTGCTAGATGGATAGTAGATGATAAGACTTTTAGTCACATTATGAAGTGGAGCTGAGCTGCTGACTGGTGAATGGCTTAGCAGAGCTTTATTAAAACTCTGTCCTCCTGTGTCTGTGTTAATTTAGCAATTTGCTTTTAATTACTGTGTTTCTGTGTATAGAAATACATAGATGCTATTTAGAGATAACATTCAGATGGTTTATATAGTAACAGGTACATGTAACAACAAACAACTCAAAATGGTTTATAAAAATTTGCTCAAATATGTTTCTCAAAGCAATTCAACTAACGAATTACCTTTTGCTTCAGGTGTTCACTGGTATATTCACAGCAGAAATGGTACTAAAGATAATTGCCATGGACCCTTATTATTACTTCCAAGAAGGCTGGAATATTTTTGATGGTATTATCGTTAGCCTCAGTTTAATGGAGCTTGGTCTTGCAAACGTTGAAGGTTTATCAGTTCTTCGGTCATTCAGATTGGTAAATACCTTGATAATTAAATATTTGTGTGTAATTATATCATTTCCAAAATTGTGCTGACATTCCTAGTAACTGCTGCCATTGCAGAGATGTATTGTGTATATGGCTCACACTATTTTTTCAAAATGTCCAATTTGGAAGTCACAAGTGCCAGTCATAACTAAGATCCTTTGATACCAAATTATACTGATAGCCTATCCCATCATTTGCCAGCAAAAGACTAACTGCTATCTTTTGAGAATTTTATAAATATTAGCTATAAGGATTTCATTAAGATACATCAAACCTGCCTATGAGTAAAATGTATATATGTTGCGAACAGCATGTAGAATCATACATTTTAAAAAGTCTTTATCTCATGAACATTACTCCTGTTTCCTGTAACCTTCCTATGTATCATCCCAATTTTCAGCATTTAATGGGTATCCATTAGATATAATTGAGTCATAACAATCTGATTTTAGAATGAGATCTCTTAAATATCACTGAATTTCTAGTGAAATGTTTTTGAGTACCAAATAGTATTCCAAATATGCTAATTTATATGTACAGTCCTGATTTCAAAGTCCATAATGCTAATATTTACCACATTACCTGAAATTTTATGATATTTTTAATATAATGAACAGGAAGTAGTTATTTAGTTTGATGACACCAGTTGCCATCATACCCAAGTTCGCATACCATAACTTGGTGGCTCAGTATTATTTTCAAGTCAATTTTTATGTTTTGAAAGAGCATCACAGCATCAACATGAAATTATTTCTTTATAAATCATTTTCTGAGTAAGCCTGTGAGACTCAGGGTGGTGCTGAGGGAAATGTAGAGCAAAGTCAGCATAGAGGAAGTAGTAAAAGTGATGAAAGGAGTACAGAGTTCTGTATCTCTGAAGGAATTGTGCAAACATCTGTAAGGGGATGTTTAAAATTATCAAGAAGAAATGTGGTAAATTATCAAATTCAAATAAAATATATATTCCTTCTCTGTGTTCATCATAAAGATGAAATGTTGACTACCACAGTTCAGGCAAATAGCAAGTTCCATGTTCTTTGCCTTCCACTAAAAATGCTCCCTTCATAGTGAAGAACAAATTAATCTACAGAGATACATAAGCTAAATCCATCTGGACCTAGTTTCTTTTTGATTAGTTTTGTTTATCAAGAGTACACTTTTCTTCAAGTTAGTAGAATAAATTGACACTTGCAAGAGATTCGGTAGGTATGAGACTTAGTTATTTCTAGCACACTTTTATAAGCAACAGAATACTTAATGTTGATATTTAAATGTTCATTAATTGGCTTCTGATAACTAAAATAAACAATTTACTTTTCAGTACAATACAATGAAGGCATCACTAAATAGAGGTCTCTGGAAAACTCTCAGGAAGTATAATTATCATAGGTATCAACAGCCCCAGGTGTTTGGCTTAAAATACATATATGAGGAATAGCAAGGAAAATAGTCTGCTGTGTGGTATCTCTGATAAGTGGACTCAAATTCATTTATAATGAAGACAGACAACAGCCAAAGAAAGTGTGTGTTATTAACATCACAAAAGATATTGCAAAACAGAGTTAATCATAAAGAATGATATAAGATACATTCAGAACTCCCGCAGAACTAACACTCATGATTTTTTTTGCATTTTTATTTTGCAGCTTCGTGTTTTCAAGTTGGCAAAATCTTGGCCGACTCTAAATATGCTGATTAAGATTATTGGCAACTCAGTGGGGGCTTTGGGGAATTTGACCCTGGTGCTGGCCATCATTGTCTTCATTTTTGCTGTGGTTGGGATGCAGCTGTTCGGGAAGAGCTACAAGGAATGTGTCTGCAAGATCTCCAGTGACTGTGAACTCCCCCGCTGGCACATGCACGACTTCTTCCACTCCTTCTTGATTGTGTTCCGAGTGCTGTGTGGGGAATGGATAGAGACCATGTGGGACTGCATGGAGGTTGCAGGCCAAACCATGTGCCTTATAGTTTTCATGCTGGTTATGGTAATTGGCAACCTAGTGGTACGTGAAGAATGTTTTTGAATATTAATTCTGATTTGAAAATAGACATAATAATTTATAGGTAGGCAATGAGAAAGTTTCTCATGCTTCTGTTTGAAAGAAGAAAACATCTGTGTTCGCTTCTCGCTTTTCTCACTCATTTCTGTGCACTGAAGTACTCTCGCTATGAGTCCAGATATTTAGGAATATGCCAAACTGTCACATGAAACACCCTGTTACGGGAATGCTACAGCTAAATTAGAGTTGCTGTTTAAATCCAAATGTCAGCTAAACTACTCTTGAAATAATAACACTTATGTATCAGCTTATGGAGAGCCTCCTATCCCAAGGGAAAAATTAATCAACTTTCTAATACTTAATAAATATCTATAAAACTTTTGGCTTAATAAAAATCCAGTGCAGTTGTTCTTATATAGCATATCTTGAATTTAAATATTTCGTTTTTTAACCTGTTTAGGTATAAAAAAATGCCCAAAAGCCAAATCCCTACAAAGCGACTGGGCTTCCATCCTTAAAAGCTTTAATTCCAGATTATATACAATATTTTATTCAAGTCATTAAGTTAATTTGCCTAATCACCAATTGATATATATTGAATTGGTGGGATAAGAACCTTTTAGAAACCAGGATTAAAATTGGAATGCGGCATTTTTTAAGTTTCTTTTTACTGTTGATCTTTGCAATTTATGTAATTCTACTTAAATTCCAAGTGGTTTCCCTAGGAGTTTTAAATAGGAGTCTCTCAAACCTCTGATAGATGTACCTATCCAAAATTTTGTACTATTTTTAAAAGAGTCTAAGAATACGCTGCTTCAAGAAAAGATCAAAGAGTTAAATTCTTTAGGTATCAGCTTGTCTGCTTTCATCCTCTGAATGAGTACTGATCAAAATCAGCATGGACAGGCTTTGTAATTTAATTTTTGTGCTAGATAGTTCTCTAAAATTAGTGACTATTTTTTCCCAAAACAAATAACGAGTGCAATCCTAATTTCAGAGTATCCTAGAAAAATACTCACTTCATATATGTATGCATTTACTCTACAGATATGTTCTCTCATCTTTCAGGTACTGAACCTGTTTCTGGCCTTGCTGCTGAGCTCCTTTAGTTCAGACAACCTTGCTGCTACTGATGACGATAATGAAATGAACAATCTCCAGATTGCCGTGGGAAGGATTCAGAAAGGCATAGATTATGTGAAAAGAAAAATACAGGAATTCATCCAAAAAGCCTTTGTTAGAAAGCAGAAAGCATTAGAAGAAATCAAAGCACTTGAAGAGCTGAACAACAAGAAAGACAGCTGCATTTCCAATCACACTGTTGTTGAAATCAGCAAAGATCTTAATTGTCTTAGAGATGGGAATGGAACCACCAGTGGTGTGGGCACGGGCAGCAGTGTGGAAAAATACGCGATCGATGAAAGTGATTACATGTCGTTCATAAACAACCCAGGCCTCACGGTGACAGTGCCCATTGCTGTTGGAGAGTCAGATTTTGAAAATCTGAACACTGAAGAATTTAGTAGTGAATCTGACATGGAAGAAAGCAAAGAGGTAGGGCTTTTTATGCCTTATCCTTTATACCTTATATTGCAGCCATGTATTCATGTATTTGCTCCTTTTACTTTTAGCATTGCTTAAAAAACTCTATGCAAGTGTCCTAATGTAAATATCCTATCATCTTATATTCCATTATTTTTATAATTCAAGAAAAATGTATGACACTTTACCCTATGTGATAGTAGAGTATGTTTCCTTAGATTTCACAGGTCTATATTTTGCTTATTAGCATTTCTTTCGCAGTGTATGAGATTTTAGGACTTGCACACATTTCAAAAAGTATTTCTTCCATTGTATTTAGAACCTGATAAGAATTTATGTAAACAGAGTGCTGCAGAAGGCTAAGAGTATATAGCTTTTCTTATATAATCAAATATAAATATATATTTTTATTATATTTAGGGTAGTTCTAAAAAATGAACAATACATAATGAATCAATGATATATTTTGCATTATCTAGAAAGTGCATTACCTAGAAGAGCAACATTCATGTAGATTTGGGGTCCAGGGACTACAGATGACTTGAACTAACCTAGGTACCAACAATGTCATGGTAAAGCAGTACCTCAAGAAGTTATACAGGAGAGCAAGGAATCTCCATCTTGCAGTGCATATGCAGTACACTGCAAGTACTGGAAACAGTTTATTTGAAAGCCATGCTTTCAAGCCATGCTTATGCTGCAGTTATTGTAAGAAGAGGCAGAAGCTGGTCTAAAAAAGAAGCCAAAACTTGTGGCTCTCACACCAGAAATGAGCACGCACAGATGATAATGGTATTTGAGGAAAACTTTGTATATTACAGTTATGGTGAAGTGCACTTGCAAATTCATAAATGTATTAGCAGAATATGATTATTTTCAATTCCATTAGAAATCAAGAAAATATGAGATTTAAGAGATAACAAGCTTGGATAAAAGTACTTTGAATTAGATAACATGCTGTGGTAGTGAAATGACTTATTAATAGAAATGAGTTTGTTTTCTATAAAGAAAGCCCTGGTATAAAAAAACCCTACACTCATAACTGTATCATAGCTTTATAGCTGCCATAGTTTCCAACACTGCTGTATTGCTCTGTAATACCAAAATATAATTTATTGATAACCATAATCCAATTAATCATAGTATGTTTTGTCTAAGCAGAAAATAGTGTATGGCCTTATTTATGATTGTACAGAAGGTTACTCTGAATAACATTTGTAAACTTAACAGCAAAATTTTCTATTCTATGTTACTGAGTTACTCAGATATGAATATTTTCAGTACAAAGGCATTACAGCAGTATACCTATGGCAATTTAAGAATATAAAAAATGCGGAGTTTACAAGGTGGTAAAATATGATTTAGTGATCCAATAGTATGAAAAGGCTAAGCTTTTAGAGTGATGCTGGGTCTCAGAGCTAATTCTTTTTTCATATCATCTGATCTAATGAGTTGCCTTTTCCAGCAAACCTTTTAGATAAGTCTTTCCATCCATGATGTTGATCCTTCTTTTAAATGCATCTTCACTTTAAACTTCTTGCTTTCTTTGTGTAAACTTTTGCTAAATACAGTGATGAGTGTGGCTTTGTGGCTCCATCATATGAAATTATATGACTAAAAATTTTCTCAATCTGTTTTTGTTCTTTTTTTTTTTAAGTGTGCAATATGCATTAGGAAGTTAGACTTACAAGACAGGCAGATGCTAAATGTGTGGTTACATGACATACTGGGCTCAGTAGTAGAGTTGGATGGAGAATTTCCCATTCACATCTGCCTCCTGACCCCGACGGTCTTTACTGTGCTTTTGCTTCTATAAGGCACATCACTGAAGTAATATAAATTAAATAATATAATTCCATAGGTACCTTTTTTGTATCTTTCTCTGTTTTAAGACAGATTGACTTAGTTTACAGCTTTATCAGTACAGCCAAGGAGACAACAAATTCCTAAGCAGAAACTACTCTGCTTCTGAAAATATGATGCAAGAACACTCTAAAAACTGAGTCCTAAATGACAAACTGATCTCCCATGTGACTTTTACAATCAATTGCTGTATTCATTCCCACCTTCACTTGGCTCAAGCATCATGTTTTTTCTTCTAAGGCCACCTGAAGTTGCAGGATCACAAAAAATCAAATGGCATTTTGCCCGTGTTACAAGCTTTAGATGTCTCAATATATTTTCAGATAGAGGAATTAAATCCATTTATCTGTATAGCAACCTGAAAGTTTCAGGTGACTAACGCAAACCAGCCAGAGTGGAGGGCGTAGATATTGAGAGCTTGTGGAAATAATCTGAATTGGGGATAGGATTCATTTAAGATTTCTATGAAGTCTTAAGATTTCCATGGAGTGTAATAGCCATAACCCATTGGAAAGCTGAAGAAATAGATCTTCTCTCAAGGTCAGTCCTCAGACAGCTGTTGGGTGCTTAACTGTTTGACATATTTGTGTATATTCTAAATGGTAGCTAGTAAGGAAGAAATTTCATACCAGAGCCCTGAAAACTGTGAATTCCATATTCATTTTAGGTTTCTGTTCCTTCCTCCTGCATGTCTTTTACGGAAAAGATGAAGTACTTCTTTATTTTATGTATAAAAATGCAACGGCTTTAGTAATCTATGAATTTGTGACAATTCTTAACATTCTCCTATCTAGTCAACAGTCTTGTTGAATACTCTGCTGCTTTCTGATTTCCTTTTAAGGATGATAAAGGGTATTTCAGCCCACTATTTACATAACCTCTATAGCAAAGTACATCATAATTTGGATATGATCAAATGGATATGATAAAGACAGCATTCCTGATAGGAGAAGGTCTGGTAAGGGATGGTACAGAACTTTCTTTCACTCAAATGTGACAGTACTAAGCAGTTAAAATACCCTCAGGAAATATCTCCTTTAATAAGAACTTTAAAAAAACACTCACACACACGCACACAAACGAAAACAAACAGAGATGTGGGAAGCTAAATCTAGAGAAGAAAAGATTTAACCATTTTTTCTCATGTCTTGCTGACTACCAGCAGCAGTTTAACTGCAGCAGTTGAAGTAACTTTGTCTTCTGCAGCAGATCATGCTAGAAGGCAGGGAGAGGAATATACCAAGAGCAGAAAACTAAATTTGAAATTATGACTGCTGGTCATTTGGGAAAAAAAAAATCAAATCTTTCCTATTTTTATTGGCAGATATATTACAGCACAAAATACCTTTAGACACCAATTTTGTTTGGTAGGTCTTTTTTGTGGTTGTTGTTTTTCCTCATTCATAGCAACAACCCACAATTAATTTCGCAGTTTATTTATTTATTTATTTATTAAGTACCTTCCCCAATCTGCCAGAATGTATGCTGGAACCTGGGTGCTATTTACAATATTACAAAAGCATTTTATTCAGTACAGTCAGATTTGGAGAATAAGTTTCTCCTGACAAATCCTCATTTTCACTTGAGCTAATATACCTTCAATATCTGCTTGACAGAGGCTGTGTATAGGACTTTTCTGAGTCAGGCCAGAGCTACCTGGGGCAAGCAGTGGAATGGCATATGCAAAATTGAGGATGTGCTTTCCACATTCTCTACCTTTTTCAAATCTGAAGTTCTGAGTTTCACATCTCAAGTGTTTGTCTAACATGGTGAAACTGCACTGACCCCAAATTGTTTTACTGCTTCAACATCTTATACAATAGACATATATTTGTGTTCTTGTCTTCTTAAATTAATATTACATCTAGATAAGACAATTAATAATGTCTTTCCTTTTTCTAGACTACAATATTTATTTTGTAACTTTGTTCTGCTCAAAGACTCCCAGGCAGCATTTACCTACTTCATGTAGAACCTAAAACTCTGTAAAATTGGAATCTGGAGGTTAACGGCTCATGCAAAAAATGTCCAGTCAGCTATAAATGTAGTGAGGAGCCACACATGCAACACTTAAGATCTAGAAGAGGAGGATGATTTATCTTAAGGATATTGACAGTGACCCAGCATGTTAGAGCATGTCTGAAAGTCTGAAAAGAACATCTGATACATACTTCGAAGCAACATAACAGTGGATTTTGTTAGTATCTTCTGTCAGTAGAGTTGTAATAGTCAACAAATATCCATCAGGTTTTCTGAAAAGATACTCAAGATAATTATTTTTAATAGGAAAATGAGAACTAAGGAAAAGGGGAAAACTTGGTGCATTTACATTTAGCTTAGTATTGCAGATGATGTTTTCATTACAAAATATGCCAGCTAATCCGTGGAATGAAGGGACTACGTTCATGTGGTGGCTGGTGACAGGATGAGGGGTAATTACTGTAAGTTGAAACACAGGCAGTTCCACCTCCATATGTGGAAGAAATTCTTTCCTGTGAGGTGGACAGAGCCCTAGAACAGGCAGCCCAGAGAGGTTGTGGAGTCTCTTTCCCCGGAGATCTTCAAAACCTGCCTGGATGCCACCGTGTGCCCCGTGCTCTGGGTGTCCCTGCTGGAGCTGGGGGGTTGGACTAGATGACCTCTAGAGGTCCCTTCCAACATTAACTTTCATGTAATTCTGTGATCTTTGCAAATATTAAACTCCTACTTATTGCACTTTGTACTGCTTATCAGCTGTTCATTACATCGGAATTACAATTTAGGAATAAAGCTTTGGACTGCAATATGGAAAAATATCATTAAAGATATCCTTCAGTCACAGAAACCTGATTTCAACTGATCAATTTGCAGGAATATTTCTGACAAAGTTTCCTTAAAAATGCCATAAAAACTGAATTCTCATTTGCTTCAACTGACCAATTCAGGGACTATATCTTTAACAAATCACACATTGTCTGAACTGTGAACGAGCTATGTTGATAGACTGCTCTCCAGATATTAATCCATTCCTCCTCTTTTGAAATGACTAGAGGGAAACTGAATTAGAAACACAATTACGAGAAAGATACACAGCATACCAAATCTAAGATAGAGCCTTACACAGTAAGATACCCCATCATTTTTAATTATGAGCTGAATTTACAGAGAACTGTTTACTTTTATTGCCATCTGTAAGTTTCATTGCTATGACTAGAGGATGAAGGAGGACCAGGAAGACAAATGACTTTGAGTATTTTATGGCATGTATTCATTTTTGCAAGTAAAAGGGATTCAGAGAGTGAATTAAAAGAAGACTACAATGTTAAACAAAAAAACAATTAAAATTTGAAATAATATACATTAAGCACTATATAAATTCTGGAATTCATTGTATTTTTTATCTGTGAACCACAATTTCAGAGGGTGGATAATTAGTTCTAGTTCCTGCAATTCTTAATTATCTAAAATAAACTACCAGCAGTTTCGTAGAAAAATATGTTGAGCAATTCAGGTGGTATATGTTTCCCCTTTTTCCAACTGATCATAAAATATTTAATAACTATGTTTTAATTGTGTTAAAGCCATGTTTGAATTAGAGATTCCAAAAATAAGAAAACTAGAGATCCTGTGTTGTGAACTTCACTGCCTACCATTCTTACTTCTCACAGGGGTAAAACCAAGCTGGAGCAAATCAAGAATGCAGCTCTGGTGCTTTTTAACCAGGTAGAGCAACGTGTCACCACTTTTACACAGGTTACCTAAGCAAGTTATACATATATATGTATATATATATATATCACTTTTAAATGGATTTTGACTGGCCTGCATGCTACTCAGCTATGTTCCTTCCCTATCCATTGCAAGACAGTAGAAACATGCACAGCTGCTCTCTGCTGAGTCGCGGGACTCACATCACAGCATGGTCAGGCGGGACTGGCAACCCCAACATACATTTAACACTGCTCATAAGTTTTCTGGAAATTTTAGTAAAGCCTTTGGCAATAACTGCATGCTCTACAGATTTTGAACTATGGATCATAAAAGTACTGGAATGTTCAAGAAGCCAAAGAAAAAAAGGGAGCATGCATAGTTTTTAAAATATAAAAACAACCCTTTTTGATTCAGCCCTTATGAATGAATATATTTAATGAAACATGTGCTATGTGATTTACATAATGATTACTGTCACTCTTCAATTTCGTAGCAGGAAGTATTTAAACCACTGCAGGAGATACTTGCCTAAAAACATTACATTGCTATACTTTCAAATCTGCAATGCACTGTAATGCAAATCTTCAAGGTGCTAAAAACCACATTTGTATTTATTTGGGCATCTTGAGTTTTATAAAACCTTAAGGAGCGCAAAAAGACATTTCATAATTGCCAGAGTTATACATAGTGAATATACTCTCCTAAAAAAAATCTCTAAGGGGAGACATTTGTATTCTGGGATGTGCATCCTATCATCTCATGATCATGAGATCTGTGACTTACTTTAGTAAATTAGAATGACCATGGAGAAGTCAATGTTATTTTTAAAAAATTGCATATATGTTTATCCTATTCTTTTTCATTAGAGGCAAATATTGATGCAGCACCACTGGCAGAGCCTTCAGGAGCAGGGATAGCAAATATTACACAAGAATTGAAGTCATATAAAACTATGGAGGTCAAATTACCTTAAGTGTGCCTTTTTGTTGGGACTGAGATTTCAATCCTGCAGCTGGATTCAAAGCAGTTTTATCCAGACAGAGTTTCACTGGCTTTGCAGGGCAGCCATGTATTTCCATCTGTAACACTGGTTTAGAGTATTATGATCTATCTAGATTATAATGCAGTATAAATTCGCCATTGGATGGCCAAATAAATTCATTTTTCTGTATAGTCTGAAAAGTCTCAAATTTAATTGATTAAATTGTAAACCAAGATATGCTTAAAAAGTAAATCAAATATCAAAATATGGTCTAGGGATAGAGGGTTTTTAAAAAGGTTTTCTTAATATTATATAAAAGTCAAATATCATAAAATTTGAGATTTAAAGTCACTTTGGAGTCACTTTGGAATCAGTGAACCTGTTATGTTATTTTGTCCCTCAATTACAGTGCACATTTTAAGAATCAAAGGTAAAACCACATGGCTGAATTGCTAATGGCAATTTGTAATGGCTGAATCCCTTTATTTATTTTACTGTCACTCAAATCATGAAGCAATTTGTAAAGCTTAGAATTTTAGTAGCCTGCTCTTGCTCTTATTAAAGTCTGGAATAAAATCAAATAAGAGCAAGACTGGGTCCTAAGTGAATGCATTTTATTGTAAATGGGCGCATTAACATGCTGTTGGTCAAAGCCTGTTTTAATGACTTAAGCTGTTGAAATCAAGAGATGCATAGACTGGTCATCTGTATGTTAACCAAGTACTTGGGTTGTTGAAGCATTATTATATCTGTTATATTCTATACAGCAATATTTATAAAAACCCTTTTCAGAATACTATAATCCCATTAAGATAGTCCTTTTTTGGAGTTGTGTTTTGTTGTGTGATTTCCACAGTATTGCTCAGGCTTCTGCTCTAGTCAAGCATGTTGTTTGCTGATTCAGGCCTTGAGAATGCTGCATCATAAACAATTGCCTTGAAAAGTGTCCTTTAGAGGAAAATACGGGATCCCTGGTGTACAAATAAATATTTACAGGGCATGGTGTGTTCTAGAGGCTGATGATGATCACATACATGAGGTGAAAAGAAGGTCGTGTAATCACCATGTGTCCGGTATATCCTTTATTTTATTAGTTTTATTGCTAGAAGAAAACAGAACATTAAAAACTCCTTATTTAAAATGCAGTGGTTCCTAATTTAGAGTCTTGGACCAAAGAAAAGGAGTTTTATTAACTTTGCAGGGTTTTTTTTTTATTTATTTTGCAACTGTTTGCAATTTGAAAAAAAATGAAGAGCTTACTATAAGAATTGTAAGTTTTGTTTTTCCTGACTGTATTTCTGACATTTGCTTTTCACAACTATGCTGACAGGACTATTTGCAACAGAGATTGAATGGGGAGAAACAGTTAATGAATTAACTCTGCCTTTCAATTGGCCATTATATACATTAATACTTGATGCTAACTATGAACCTTTCTCTTGCTACTATTAATTTAGTCATTGATTTAAATGATAATGGATTAGGCCATAAATTGGTTTTAGTTTTCCTAACTTGAATGTGTCAGATTATTCAATTTCCTTTAATGACGAGGACTTCAATTTCAGTGACAGGATTCAGATTTTATTTTATAGTATTACAATAATAAATAGTGCAAGAATGAACTTACAGGTTGTATTTACTTTTTAAAAGAGGACCTTGTGTGTGGATAATACACCTGGTGTGCCACTAGTGCATAATATCCAGGAATGTGCGTTTTGGTTTATAAGTGTACAACCACTAGCCTTTTAAATACACTCACTATGTAAGTACTACACAGTATTTTGTTTCAGGCATATTGATCTACATGACCAGTACTGAAATTATTCAGTTTAGATGCTGTAACTATTTTACACATAAGAATTTTGGAATGATAACTGGAAGTGCAGTATGAAAAGGGAGGCATGATACCCTCATGTTCACTAAGCAAAAATTAAGCATTGGAAATATCTAAATCTCATTTTATTTATCCAAATATTTTCACATTCGCCATCATGGTTTTAAATGTACATCAGATTGCCATTTTTAAAAGGAA
Organism: Crypturellus undulatus; assembly: GCA_013389825.1. NCBI lineage: Eukaryota > Metazoa > Chordata > Aves > Tinamiformes > Tinamidae > Crypturellus > Crypturellus undulatus. Next base: position 120,549 of record VWPW01014099.1, read on the forward strand.
AATAATGTTTTTAAAGATGATACAGTGTGGTTGTCAGAAATCTTTTTTATTATGTGACAAATCCTTTATTTTTGGTCAGAGTGCAGATAGAGCTTGTAACCTGAGAGTTACTAAACCAGCACTTACTGTCAATTCACCACAACTGTGTGTGCTTATGAAGGGTTGCTTCTTGCAACTTAACTTTGAAATTATCTATCACCAAACTTGATTTTTTTTAAATCTTCATTCATCTTATGTGAATTATATGTTAGAATTGAATATGAAGAAGCAATAGTTTAGCAGACTATATAAAGAAAAATATTCCATTTGCTTGATTTCCTGTAGAAAGAAGCCCTTAGCTCCAAACACTTTTTTCTTAAGAGACACTGTTTTAACTGAGGGATTAAATAACTAGCTTTAATTTGAATCAGTATTTTGGGGAAAAAGATTTTTTTTCTCTGAGAGAAGAGAAAAGAGAGAAGACAGGGAAATGTCTCTTTTAAAATTATTATTATTGGTAGCATAATTATTCAAATCACCTGAACACTGATTAAATACCTTGTTATACAACCAAAAAAATCACTATATTAAAAACTAAGTGTGGCAGACACTTGGTATTAACCATTCCCTCAAAAAATCTCAGTAAATGACTCTCAAGTAGGCTAAATGGCATATTCAGATCTGCTTAGCTGAAATCATATCCTAATCAATAACTAAATGCCTGTTATGTAGGCCTATTCAATTTATATTATTTAAGTTACAGGTACATGCTGGTACTCCTCTGAACTCCTAGGAATTACAGATACATGGTCTAAAAATAGTATTTCACTGTCATGTTTTCTTTACTGTTGCTCTCTTCCTAGAAGACTTATTTCACAACAAACAAGAATGTATGTTGGATGAAAGCAATTTAAGAGGCAATGAGTATTGGCAACTTAAAAAAGTTACAAGTCTTTCTATTTTCAGATCTAAGAGCAGTTTACCTCACTAAGGACTATAGCATTTGACTGTATACAAAAGCAGTAAAATGATAGAGTAATTCAGGTTGGAAAGAACCTCAGGTGTTCTCTTAATATGCTGGAGATTGGGATGCAAAGTAGAAAATTATGAGGAGATTGCAATATGTGCTTTCAGAAGAGCTGCCATTAAATTAACATTTTTTAAATTAAGATATAGTATACGTTTGAGAAAACACCTCTAGTAGTGGCATGAAGATACATGTTGAGTGTTCTGCTACTGTGATCACTTTTTTAAATCAGTATAGTAAATAAATCGAGTAACTCATGAATGTGGTATATGCAAGCTGACGAGTTTTTAATACTACTGAGGCTTCATTTCAAAACTCTTCTACACGGATCAGGTTAGTAGCCAAATTGTATATAATTGCTCCCTTTGAGAAGATAACTTGGGAATAAAAACAATACAATAGACATTTTTAATGCTATACTTTCACTTGTGTTAATGCGTATCTATAGGTATAAATCTAATATTCTTCAAAAGTTAGAGACGTTAGAGACTGGCATGATTTGATTCAGTATCATTTTTACTGAATATGTCTCTAATGAGAAAAAAAATGTTCTGTGGAACTTTACTTGCAGAAACTAAATGCATCCAGCTCATCTGAAGGCAGCACAGTTGATATTGCTCCTCCTGGAGAGGGTGAGCAAGCAGAGATTGAACCGGAAGAATCTCTTGAACCGGAAGCCTGTTTTACAGAAGGTTGTACAACAAGTTTTGACTTAAGAGATATATTAAAAACATGGCACTTCTGTTAGACATAATTATCTTCTTGAGACTGTCAAATCCGGTAGACCTTTATGACCTCAACAACCAAAAGAAAACACTCCTAGTTCAGAATGCTGGAAATCAGATGTGAAAACAAGATTTTCAGTAGTTTCACTGTTCACTCTAGACATTATGGAACTTTGCTAATTTTTCTATTCTAAAAATGCTTTTCAGTGAACCTTGGAATCTGGAAAAACTCTATTTCTGTGATAAAATGTCCATCAACAAACAGAATGGTCATAGGTCAGCAGGCCCAAATTTTGTGGACAGTGTTCACTCGTAATTGTTCTAGCATTTTATCTGCTTTCACTTCAAATTACTTATTATCTAAATTCAGACACTCAGCATCTTATAAGAGGGGATTCCAATGTTACATTTTAAAAGTTACTATAAAATAAGTAAAAGATAATAAAAATGTTGATGCTAGAGTAATTATTAGCTTGGACATAATATGGCTTTATATTCTAACTTCTCTTAACTTACTGCAGGTTGTGTGCAGAAATTTCCATGCTGTCAAGTAAGTATAGAGGAAGGCAAAGGAAAAATCTGGTGGAATCTAAGGAAAACCTGTTACAGCATAGTTGAGCACAACTGGTTTGAGACTTTCATTGTCTTCATGATTCTCCTCAGCAGTGGAGCACTAGTAAGTGGGGAAAAAATGCGGATTTTGGAAATATTTAATACTTCTTTCAAATCAATAGTAGCAAACATTATTTTGCTTCAGTTCTGGTTGGAATTCTAACTTCACAACTCATGCATTCCATGATCCATAATTTATTTGCTGAACCTTGGCCTTAATTTGAACAAATTTGGTAACTTACACACACTTTTATTAGATGTTCTTCTGTTTTATGACACTAAGGTGGTGTGATTTTATTTAAGCTCTAGATTAAATTGTTTGCTAATTACAGAATGCCAGTCAAGAGATCTGAATATGAAGGACTGTTGCTAATTGTGAATACGGAGCAAACACCTTCAGTATGAACTGCTCTGTTAACACTGCCCTGTAACCTGTCTTTTGGATAGAAGCTTGGCTGGGATGGAAGGCAGACATATAATTTAACTGCTTTCTAGAAAACAGCATATATCTCTGGAGCAGGTTCTACTGAAAGCTTCTGAGTACCACTGTGGAATAAAAAATATGTTTTGTGTTTACTTCCTCATTCAGTAGTAAAATAGGATACATATTCAATACATTTTATTAGAAACATCCCATCCAAGAAAGCAAACACAAAGTTATTCAGAACTCTGGTATGGTTAAAGATTGGAAACAAGTAAAATAAGAGAATGCAGCAGGGGAAAAAGATTACTTTGCCTTCCTTCTTTTGTTTTCTATCATTTATATTCTGTGAAATATTAGTAATATTTTAATATATTTTCTCTATAGGCTTTTGAAGATATATATATCGAACAGCGCAAAACTATCAAGACCATGCTGGAATATGCTGATAAAGTTTTTACATATATTTTCATTTTGGAAATGCTTTTAAAATGGGTAGCATATGGTTTTCAAATATATTTTACTAATGCCTGGTGCTGGCTGGACTTCCTGATTGTTGATGTAAGTACCCAGAGCCTTTTTATTGTAGAAATAACTATTACTAAGTAGTCTAATAAACATGGAAAAATAATTCACATTGCATAGTTATACCGCATTAGTAATACCCTGTATTATCTGGAAGTGTAATTTAAAGTACATTCATATTCAAGAAGCAAAAGAATGTTTGGCCATCATTAATGTTAAGTTTTCATAGCTCATTTCATAACCAGGATGAATCAAATACAAGGGTTTATGGAAAAAAAAAATTGAATTTTCATGCTATTTTTACTGGGAGTCTCATCATAAGATCTTGCTCCTTAGAAAATACGATCCTTCTATAAGTTTCTTCTATAACCAGTGCAAAATGAGACATTCAGTCCAGATTTCACCTGAGTTCAGAACTTCGTCCCTCATTAACTAACTAACTATCCTTTTCTCCTTTCTCATAAAATAGAGAAAGACAGTGGCTATTCGGTATAAAAATTTAGTTGATTTTAATTGACTGACAATCTGCAATATTTAAGTCAGCTATGACTTGGCAGGGTTTATGATAAAAAGAGAAGAGGTTTCTTGGCTACCTTCCCAGCTGTGATATACTTCTGTGCAAAGGCCTTGCTTATGTTGTCAGAAGGGATCAAAGCTGGTTTTACTCCCAGAATATTCTGGCCTCCTGCCTTCACACGTTATCTGACCCAGTTCACTGGCTATAGCTGTCTTCCGCGTAGAAGCAAAAGCAAGGATTTTAAGGCAAGCATTTTAAGGCAAATTCTCATTTATTGGCATGCCAAGCTATGGCATTACTTAAGTTTGTACAAATTCTAGTCCCATAAATAGTTTTTACTTGTTCATCTAGAACAGAAATGTGTCAGATGTGTAGCTAGATTGGCACATAACTCAAAATGGCAAACCTTTTCTTTCTTTTAAACAGGAAAGTTACACTGTTCATCTCCAGCCCTCTCCACAATATCCTTAGTAGTGTGGAGGAGCAGTATGAATCTGTGGTTTTCTTAAGAAGATGGTAACACAGAAGACAGACGTTCCCTACCAGGATAATGTTAAGCAGATATAATTTAGATAAACTACAACTCATGTTTTATTTCTTCTTCTTTTTATTCTTTTAACATAAACCTAAACAGATTATTCTGATCCTTACTCCACAGTTTTAGTAACAATATAAGCATGAGAGATTCTGCTACCTGAGAAGGCTCTCAGGTCTGAATTATAAATTAGTTTTATAAGTAAAGTAGCTTGTTTTGTCAACTTTCTCTCCAAATTTCTTTATTTTATAAACATAAGCATGACCAGAGAAGAGCCGAACTTTCTACCTTACAAGAATTACATTCAGAGTTTCAGAAAGTGGTAAAAATGTCTTTCTATAGCTAAGGCAAATTCAGCAATTCCTTTAGCACCACCAAACACTGCTTAAAAGAAAGACATGAACTCATACTGTCTTCCTGTAGAGAAACAGAGAACCTACACTGCTTTAATAGAGACATTAACTAGGTGTGATTTAGTGGGTCTATTTACATTCTTCCTTTAGTGGGGGAACACTAGTGAATCCTTATTCATGAGAAGTGACTACAGTTAATCAAATTGTTTAATTCCATCCTCTAAAACTGTTCCAGAAAAAACAGTGATGGTCCTTCAGGGTTTTGACCTTTAATATCTTACATACCTGAGTTTCTCACTACAAGAAATAGCCATAGTTGCTCTCAGTGATTGTGACCAAATTAGATTTTAACGGTTACACAAGGAAGGGGCAATTTGCAGCTCTGTCAGTTTACAACAATGCTTGATGACTCCTGGTACATCTGGCTACCTCAGTTTAAGACCTTACCATGCCAGCTCTCCATCCACTAATCTGCTGTAGCAAGCGGACATGCGTGTGACTTACCCACCAAAATCACAACCTGTTAAGTTAGTTAGCAGTTTAAGCTGAGATAGAGGCAACTGAGAACCAGGAACATCATCTTTCTTCTATCAGGGAGAGTAACTCTGGCAGCAGCAGACCTATGATATCACTGTCTTAAAAGTATCACTGCACAACCTCATCCTAAAGAGCTTATCTGTCATTCTGAGCCTTGATTCTTGCTCTCATGCCTTTGTTCAGCAGCCATCTCTCATGAGCTTTGAAGGTACAGCTATAATGACTATAAATTGCCACACACACATATCTTTGCCACATATAAAGCTAGAGGCCAAGAGACTGGGGAAAAAACAATCACTTTGCTAGTTTGTGGTTTTCTGCTACCATATATGCAATCTGAGATAATCTTAGGTGGATTCTGTTTTATACTATATCTTTTTAAGTATGCCTATAATTTGGTAAAAACATTTTATTTGTAAATTGTTGTGTTCCTAAGTTGCATTTAACTGAAATGGAATAAGTAGCATTTAAAACAAACGACATATTCGCCAAATAACTGTGGAGCAATAATATAAGTGGAATGAATTCTCTGACCTTCCTGTTATTTAACATCCTGATCACTCATGCCTCCTAGAATTTCAATGTAAGTGATTTTTGAACAACTAAACATAGCAAAACAAGCCCGAAACTGGGATTACCGTATAGTCTGCAGTTTGGTCATACTGGTGGCTTATACAATATTTCTTCATCTGGAAAACAGACCAAAAGCATGGTTATTAAAGATATTTTTGTCAGATTAAAGTAATGTAATTAAAATGTGCTCCCAACCTTTTTAGTACTTTTTCAGAAGAGCTAGCTTCTCAGCAGCAACATTCAGAAAAAGAACAGGGTCACATTATACTAATATACTAAATGCTGTATGCAAAGAATAAGAAGAGATGACTGCAGCCTTGAAGAGCTCATTGAAGAGTGAGAATTATGAGAAATAAGATGAGCAGACTGAAGCACTGGGAAAACAGATACAGAGAAAGATGTGACTTTGCCTTCCTAGACAGTATAGTCGTATTGGATGGCCTAAAATACCAAGATAATATGGGATACCTAATATGGTATACCAAGAAAATACTGGATACTCCTTCCAAAAATGTATTTCAGAGCACTATGATAAATATATAAAATCTAAGGCTGTCATTCAGTTAGGGAACAGGATCATAACTTGCAATTATGCATCTAAACAAACAAATTTTGAATACTGCCCAGTAGGATACCATAAATTAAGAATTATTCAGAAAATATTTTTAGAAAAAGTTTTACTATCTTAACACATTATCGTAACGTAAAAATGTTTGAACCATGTCTAGTGACCTATCTCAGACAGATCAAAAATGCATGATTTGGAAAAAGATAAAAATAGTGTCTTCAAAAATACAACAAAAATCATGACCATCTCAGTAGAATGCAAAGTATTTGATGACTTTTTTTCAAATATTGTGGTTATTTCTGTTCCTAGCATAACATATAAACTACATTATCAATAGAACAGGTGAGGAGGACTATGTATCACAGAGGCCTTTGAATCAAATCACATTAACTAACCACCTCAGCAGGTAACTTACAATTCATGGTCTGAATAGGAGAAAAATCATCTTGAAACTATATTACCAATCATCCGGCTAAGATGACAACCCTGATTTTAGATCCTGAGTGAGACTATTTGTCAATACTAAGTTTCAAAACCCTTTTTTTTTAAGATAATGAAGATCCATATGTGTCCACATTTTAGCATATCCTTGGCTCCCTGGTTTTAGGAAATGCATATAAAAATTCTCTCCTGCGTATTGAGTAATTTTTCACATCTTATAATTACTGCTATGTCAAAATATAAAAAAAAGGGAAAAAAAAGTCCATCTGCTAGTATATAAAGAAAATCCAGAAAACCAAAACAGCGCAGAAGAGATTGTGTAAAATTTGTTATATATATATATTATGGAATTCCAAGCAAATCACTGCCTGCCATTGGACTGTTCAATGTTATGTTGTTTATAGCAAATGAAATATTTTTCTGTAAAGCAACTACTAAGTGTATGAAGAGTCCTATTGTCCAGGTAAGAAAGCTGCAAACAGGTTAAATGAGAGGACACAAAATAGGCTGAAAAATGACTTACAATTAGAATATAAAAATTCAAAAAAGACCAGTACCACTGAGGTTACAGGAGCTACAACTATTTAATTAACTTGTGTCTGAGAAGTTAGTTCTGACATCTAGACAGAAGGCTAATTTGGGAGAAAAAGTGTAAAATGAAGTGGCCATTAATGTGGCTGCAGTTCTAAAAGAGGTGCCATACCCTCCTAGCAAGGCATACATATATATATATACATATTTCATTATTTTTAATCCATAAAATGCACAGTCTTCTCTCTGCTTTTTATTTATTCATGTTCATGTCTGGGTTTCTTGTTGATGTGAGTGAATCACAGAACCCTAATAAAAATAAACATAATTCCAGGTTTTCTTGTCTCTCAGATATGATAACTGTATTTAAGGATAAAAAAGAAAGTTTTTCACTGCAGATCACTGGAGAAATAAATCACATTAAATCTGCCTTGTAATGACATAAACAATACTATATCTTGTTACTGAAGAGACTTGACTAAGATTTTCTTCTTAACATGCTTCTGAGTCACAGCAAGGTCCTTTACACACTTACCCATTACAGCAATAAAGCTTATCCTATGGTAAAAAGTCAGTACATCCTGATAATGTAAACTCTGTCGAAAGATACAGTGATGTGAACTAAAATACTATTTTCAGTTAGATTAATTTACACAGCAAAATAGTAAGCAATAGCTGATCTCTATCTGCTCTTAAGATTGTCCTCCTGGGACATGATCTTGTAACTCTTATGTTTGTGATTTTTAAATTTTTTCTTTATGGATACAATTAACATGGGAAGCCATTCTCTCATGTAAAGGGCAAAACCTTTACAGCCATATCAGTAAATATGTATTTCTGTACACTGATTTATTTGAAGAACACTCAAGACAGGAGTGAAATATGGGTGTTTTTTTCAAGGAACTCCATTCAAGAACTCCATTATAAGATGCAAAAACATCTTACCACTGTTGTAGATTATAAAGCAGCTACTGTTACAATGCTAGAATCTGTTAGTACCTATGAGATAGATCTTCCTATATTTAGAAAAAAACAATTTGGTGAGAATGCTGCCAGGGAAGACAGACTGTGAACCTCTGTCAATATCTGATGCCCTGGGTAGGTACTACAATCTTAGTGTAGACCTAATACAATAACTGCTTATTAACCACTATATTACTGAGCATATTATTAATCATTATTGATGTTAACAATATTGTCAGCAGTTAATAAACGACTTGGAATTTTGAACCCTAATAGAATCAATGAAAATATGGCTCTTCTGTCTCATGTATATTTCTAAAAACTTTATCCTTCTCCAGGTGTGCTTCTAGGTGAGCATTATGTTCTATCCAGCTACAATAGGCATTTAATAAGTGTTTTTTTTAAATATGCCTTCATATAACTTCTTGCCTTTCCAGCTAGGTATGAAATTTGCAGGATGGATCCTTCCATGTCAATATAAGCAAGACTGCTGTTTGTCCATTTGTCAGTGTTACCTTCTGCAGATTGAATGTGTATTCTTGTTAAATAGAGGCAAACAATTTGTATAATTTTGTTTGTTTGTTTCTTTATAGGTCTCATTGGTTAGTTTAATAGCCAATGCTTTGGGCTATTCTGAACTTGGTGCCATTAAATCGCTTAGGACATTAAGAGCTTTAAGACCTCTAAGAGCCTTGTCACGATTTGAAGGAATGCGGGTGAGATAAAATGAATACACCTTCATTAGTATATGCATACAAAAATTCATTCAGAACTCATGCCTCCTGTGAAGAACTCCTGAAAGGGAATATATGCAAAAATGTGTGGGAAAAGACCTTCCTATGTGTGTATATACAAGACACATGTACATTTTATTTCTTGGAGATTAGACCTCGAGCTGAACAAATTCACCTGTTCTATGCCACATAGCTTTTTGTTATCCCAATTCTCTTCTATTGATTTGTGGACCTTTGAAGAAGAGGAGGAGAATATATGGTAGAGTAGAGGATTTTTTCCTTCTCTATTCTAATGGAGACTCTATTTTTCCAATTTCTGTAGCTGGCTTCTATTCAGTTAGTTTGTCAGTGGTTTTGTAAAAGGATTAGCTAGAAAACAAACAAACAAACAAGCAAACAAAACATTTGCAGTGAAGATGCACCAGAAACTAAAGCCTCCCTGTGTCTCCCTGTCTACCTGAGGGAAAAAAAAACAAACATAAAACTATGCTCCAGAATTAAGGAAAGATAAATGAAATAAGAATGGAGTTGAGGGTTAGGATCAAGAGAGATGAGGAATTATTTTCTCAGCTAGAGTCCTTCACTTTGTATGAACACATGTGCTGCCACCTTACCTCTCCTCCTACACAGCTAAATCCTGCCTGTTGAGGAAATTATTAATATTGTGCCAGTCTGACAAAAAGACTACTACCAGTTGTCGGCTAAAACCACATACTATGCCACTTTGTAAAAATAACCCACGGGAAATTAACAGGGTCATGTTATTCAGAAATCTCTTTTTACAATTTCACCTCAAAACACAGCTGCTGTAAGGCATGTTTATGGTTTGCTCATAAGATAAGTTTGCAAGCAGGCAGTGCTAGCTCCTTCCAGCTGGGCTCAGGCTGCTGATGCTGGCGACACCAGTCATAAGCAATCACATCTTACATCGTCACCATTATGTTTTGCATCATCTGTTTTGCAAAAAGCATGTAAGTCCCTATTTAGTAAGTAAAACATCCACTGATCCTAGAAAACTTTGGGTTGAATTGCTGATTTAAAAATTACTAATATTTTCAAAACCATACAAAATTAATTACTACAAAAAAACTGATGTAATCTCACAAATAAATATGACTTAGAGGAAAATTTTTGTCCTTATATTCTGAGCTCTCCTTTAGATAATCACAATATGCAACAAAAGCAAGTTTTTAAGGGATTCGATCTGATCTTCTACTATCACCTGTCCACACAGTAGCTCAATTGTGCTAAATACAGCCAAATAGAAAGAAACTAAAACCTTTGTGTTTAGTGAAACAATAAGGCTATTTAAAACCAAACCTTAGAGCAGATGGTGTTATTAAAAAAGTAAGTAAAGTGTGTTTAATTACATCATGTTGTAAGAAGATGTTAGAATATGTGTCAGTATGTCCATAAAGTAAAATCGTCAGTAAATAATTGGTAAATTATGAGTCACGATAATTTGACATGAAAATATTTTAAATCAGTCTTCCACATCACCATTCTTCAATCTTACTCTGTTTATTTCTTTATTTCTATATTTTGATTTGTATTGTTGGAATTTAACATTTATTTCTCTCTGTTTTTTTCTAGAGCACACAAATTCTAAGAATCCATCTTGCTACTAACAGGTTTTCTTTTGTTTTTGTTTTTTTTTCAGACCTTTGCATTGTCTTAGTTTCCATACAGTTTTATTTCTTGCTTTTTGCAATCTCACCGGTGAGCACCACTGATCGTTAAGTAATGCTTTCTCCTTAAATTTTATAATGAAATATTTTAACTCTCAATTTCATTATTAATACTGGTTAGCATTTCATAGTATTCTGATTTTTGGCTGTTCATTAACTAAGTGTTTACTTTGTCCAATTTGTGCACAAGGTGGTTGTCAATGCCCTCGTAGGAGCAATTCCATCTATCATGAATGTACTGCTGGTTTGTCTTATATTCTGGCTAATCTTCAGCATCATGGGAGTAAATCTGTTTGCTGGAAAGTTCTATCATTGTGTCAACACCACAACTGATGAGATGTTTGATATCAGCGATGTCAACAATTACACACAATGTGAGGAACTCATAAGAAACAACCAAAGTGCTCGATGGAAAAATGTGAAAGTAAATTTTGATAATGTAGGAGCCGGATATCTTGCTCTGCTTCAAGTAGTAAGTAAATTTATATTTTTTTATTGCTCTATTCAAATAAATCTAGGAGAAATGGGCAATGTAAGTCTGCTAAGCACTGGAATAATTTGTTCCTAGCAGTGATATACAGCTTACACAATGGAACCCTTAAAAAGCCTCCTATTAGATTTTTACCCTAAATTAATTTTTAACAGTATTATTAATATTATTAATTGCATTAATCATATTAGCTTAAATTTCCATTCTAAGGCTAGAGAATACTGTCTCATGATGATTAATCTTTAGAACTGGAAAAGAAATCTTGCAGGGTAAGCATCGACAGATGCAAATGCACTGTGCCCTTGCTGATGCCTTCAGAGCTCAATTTTACCATTTCTGGAATAGCTAATAATAATTTATCAAAAAAAAATAATTATTACTATTAAAAAGTCTTTTTTAAATATATATTCAAAGTAAAGATCCAAATGCTGTGACCTCATTATTTTTCACATTCTAAATTTTTACAAGGAAAATAAAACAAGTGTATTTTATTTCCAGGCCACTTTCAAGGGATGGATGGATATTATGTATGCTGCTGTTGATTCACGAAATGTAAGTGTAAGAACCATGCCATCTTATGGTTTATAACTTACCTAAAAACATACTTATAATTGCTTATTTAGCAGAGATGCAGGAGTTCAGAGGTGGAATTTGAAAGGGGTGAGACAATAACAAAATTCCTCCTTAGAAACCTGCCTCAATTTAATAGATTTCACAAAACAGACACTCAACAGAAGTTTATTGAAAGCATCTGCTCACAACTGGGTAAGAACTCATTTCAGATCAGTAAAATGGGGCTCTCTCATGATCTCAGTGTGAGATCATAGAATTGATTGATTCTGTTATATGAAATATAACAAATATTTCTGAAAATATACTGAAAACAATGTAAACTATCTAAATTTGTGTTGTTAAATTTATAAGTTTTAACAGCTGCTTTTAAACCCTTTCGCTTTTATGCTACAAACTTTGTGTTTTCTGCAAAACACTGTTTTTTACTTCTATTATTCTCATGGGTAATACAATTTATAATACTTTCTAGGTGGAAGATCAACCTAAGTATGAGGACAACTTGTACATGTATCTTTATTTTGTCATCTTTATCATATTTGGATCGTTCTTTACCTTGAACCTTTTCATTGGTGTAATTATAGACAACTTCAACCAACAAAAAAAGAAGATAAGTATTCCAAATGTTTCCACCATATTGCTGTAATTAAGTAATTACAGTGAATTAATACCTTATTCATATAAAGCTAGTTACAATCAAAAGCTATGTCAAGTCTTTGAATAAAAAAGTCTAATTTTTAACACAGTCCATGTTAAATTTATGAGTGTGGTTCTGATCTCATTATTTACCATGTCACAAGAGAAGTGGAGCAAATCACAAATATATTCAAAATAATTATCAAATTATTTAAGAGTTTGAAATGAAGATTTAAAAAGGGAATGGGTGTTACTATTTTGATTAGATGTTTCTTATTTGCTATTATTTGCTATTATTTCCTTTTAACTTTGAAAATTCAGATTAAATCATTTTAATTAATCTTACGATCTGTCAACAGTGAAAATATAGTATGGCACTGTCTTCATATAACAAACTCTGAAAACTAATTAAACAATAGGTTAAGAGTATTACCAATAGATCTCCTAGGAATATCATTTTAAATGCACAGGAATGCATTTTAAAATTATTATATTATTATTAATTGCATTATTGATTTATGATACTATTAAGTAATATTTATAACGCACATAGTTTTATTACAATAATTAAAATTAGGAAAAATGCAAATAATTGCATTTAAAATATTTTTAAGCCTTGTAATTCTTAATGTTCAGTTACTAAATAGAACTAACATTGGATGATCCTTTTAAATCTTTGTATGCTGTAAAAAGCACATAATTTGGCCCCATAAGCAGCATTTACTAAAACTCTGTCAGTTGTATATCTGACTGGCAGAACAAAAGCTATTGATCTCTAATTTATACATGGTGTCAGGTGTGTTTGACACAGCCCAGCACTGGGGCAGAGAATGGTTCAACGGTGACTTTTCTGCCATAATTAAAACCCTCATACTAGACTCTAATCTTTCCTCTGGAACGGTTCCAAAGGTGTCCTACTTGGCTAGTAGGCTGTAAACCTAAAAGTCGAAACAGACTTTAAGACATAAAACATACCAGTCAGGTTCATGTCCACTAAACATATCCTAATAAGTTATATGATAAGGTTAGTATAATATGGACCACTTTCGGCATGTTCAGGGAAAGTGAACATGAAGATACCAAAAATCTCAGTCATCACCTGGCAGGACACCAGTAAGGTGGTTTTGTTGTGTTTGTTTTTCTGTGGGTTTTTTTTTTTTGATCTGCTAGAAATGCTCCTTTTATAAGCATTCAAACTCTGAGTACTTAAAATTCTCACTTTATAATAAAAATCAAATATAAATGGTCCATTACTAAATTTGAGTTGAACTGAACTTAAATGTTGTAGCTGTGAATGTGATAGTAATTTGTTTTGTATTATTTCTTTACTTTGGAGGTCAGGATATATTTATGACAGAAGAACAGAAGAAATATTACAATGCAATGAAAAAACTGGGGTCCAAAAAACCACAGAAACCTATACCGAGGCCAGTGGTAAGTAATTTGATTTTAATCTTGGAATCATGTTGGAATATGATTTTAGCCTGCAAGAGGTTATATGTCTGGAGACAGATAAAGTTTCTGCCCTAAACTTTTCTGTTTGAAGAACTAATCTTTAATACTTTGTTTAAAATAAACAAATTTTAAACAAAATAAAGTCTGTCTCTGAGATAATAAACTGTTCTGTTATTTATTCTAAAATTTCAGCAGTGAGAAATGAGAAGCTGATGTGAAATGATACTCCTTCACTGTTTAGAGATGACAAGGCCTGTTGGATATTATCCACCAGGTGGTTAAAAATAGGTTTTCTAAGGACAGGCATACGGTCATAAGCAACTAGCTAAGTAAAGTAAAACTGGGGTATTGTGGTCATGGAGACATTTGAGACATCACTTCAGCTGGCTTTGTCACAAGACATGAGATATCACTTCAGCAAACAAAATTAGTTGAAGTGAGAGAGAGACACTCCTGGGGCCAGCCTGCCTTTCTAAAAACAGCTAAGAATAAGGATGAAAAGGAGTTCTTACTTGGCTAGGGCTATTGTCCAGGACCAAACAGCATCACCTATTTCGTTCTAGAATACCATTTTCCAATGCTATTGCTATCAAAATTGCACTGCTTCTCTTCCCGCCCATTCAGCAAATGGAGGTTCATTTCTTGATCAGCTCGAATGTTAAACTGGTTGAGACATAAACAAGCATAGTTTAGGGGTAACTTAACAGAAGTAATATGAGTGGGTCTTGGTGTGCATTTAATTGCTACGTCCTGCTGGGATTTTCTTTCCCACTTGGCATTTGTAAAAATGAGTATTTTCAGAGGATAAACAGTACTCTGTCTTCTTTTACAGAACAAATTTCAGGGCATGGTCTTTGATTTTGTAACCAAACAAGTATTTGACATCAGCATAATGATCCTTATCTGCCTTAACATGGTCACAATGATGGTAGAAACAGATGACCAGAGCAAAGAAATGGAAACAATTTTATCCCGGATTAATCTTGTGTTCATTATCCTTTTCACTGGAGAATTTGTCCTGAAGTTAATTTCACTTCGTCATTACTACTTCACTATAGGCTGGAATATTTTTGATTTCGTCGTCGTAATTCTCTCCATAGTAGGTAAGAGAAAATCTTTATCAAGGGGCTAATGGAAAGAGAAGTAAACATTTGTTTCAAGAACGTTACAACCGCATGAAACATGAATGCTTCCTATATGACAATCACATATTTCCTATGATGTTTATTTAGATATTTCTTTATAACATACAATATATAAAATGTTGCATGCAAGAATTTTACCACTCCCACTAATTTCACTGTCATCTTTATAACTAAAAGACATGAAGAATCTATCTGGCAGATTAAACTAGTCTGCATATCTGTTTTAATTAGCAGACACTGAATTTTTAATTGCTCTTGCTAACTAAGATCTTGATAAATACTTAGATTTCAGCCAACTAAAGCCTAACGAATCCCCAAGGTGCAATTTGTGAGAGTTCCAGATGCTTCAAGTTGTGACAAAACCAGTCATACACTTCAGAGAGTCTTTGCTATATACAGTGTAGATCTTCAGATAAACATTTCATTAATTTACATAAATTTATCCAACAGTAATCCTTCATAAAAGACACTGGTAGTAGGTTGAACTTCAAGTAATCATTCTAAAATAGGAACTTCTCTTTTCAGCTATTTTAGGAGTAACTGCTTAGAAGTTACCTCAGATAACCATTGGCTACTTTTCCTACATGCAGTCTTCCGTCTTTTATTCACTTGTTTTCCTAGCTGGAATTACAACACAAGGAAAATATGATACTATATTAACAGCTTTCAATAAAATATAATAATCTGTGTGATGCTTTGCAGTTATTTTCTTTCCTAGGAATTCTGACAAATCTAGTAGTAAAAAGACATAGATTTCCTATACTGATTGTTTTGTGAACAGCAAGAAATAAATGTCTTCATCTGTAATGAATTAATAAATGTAAAGTTTTATTTTAAATACTTATGCTTTTTTTTCTAGGTATGTTCTTAGCTGAGATGATTGAAAAGTATTTTGTGTCCCCGACTCTGTTCAGAGTCATTCGACTTGCCAGAATAGGTCGAATCCTGCGTCTCATTAAGGGCGCGAAGGGCATCCGCACTCTGCTCTTTGCTTTGATGATGTCTCTTCCCGCTTTGTTCAACATTGGCCTCCTGCTCTTCTTGGTCATGTTTATCTATGCCATTTTTGGAATGTCCAACTTTGCCTATGTCAAAAGGGAAGTTGGCATTGATGACATGTTCAATTTTGAAACCTTTGGCAACAGCATGATCTGTCTCTTCCAAATTACCACATCTGCTGGCTGGGATGGTTTGTTAGCCCCTATTCTCAACAGTGGGGAACCTGACTGTGACCCTCATAAAGATCATCCGGGCAGCTCTGTGAAAGGAGACTGCGGCAACCCCTCCGTTGGGATCTTCTTCTTCGTCAGCTACATTATCATATCGTTTCTGGTAGTGGTGAACATGTACATTGCTGTGATTCTGGAGAACTTCAGCGTTGCTACAGAAGAAAGTGCTGAGCCCTTGAGCGAGGATGACTTTGAGATGTTCTATGAAGTCTGGGAGAAGTTTGATCCAGATGCAACACAGTTCATAGAATATAGCAAGCTCTCAGATTTTGCAGCTTCACTAGATCCTCCTTTGCTCATAGCAAAGCCAAACAAAGTCCAGCTTATTGCAATGGATCTGCCCATGGTAAGTGGGGACAGAATTCACTGCCTTGACATCTTGTTTGCTTTCACAAAGCGTGTGTTGGGGGAAAGTGGAGAGATGGATGCCCTCAGAATACAGATGGAAGATCGGTTTATGGCAGCCAACCCTTCTAAAGTCTCCTATGAACCGATTACAACCACATTAAAACGAAAACAGGAGGAGGTGTCTGCTGTCATCATTCAGCGTGCCTACAGGTGTTACCTTTTAAAGCAAAAAGTTAAACAGGTGTCTAGTATATATAATAGAAATAAAAACAAAGAAGGAGATGGACCAGTTATAAAGGAGATAATCATTGATAAACTAAATGGGAACTCCACTCCAGACAAAACAGAAGAGAGCTCCTCTACAACTTCACCACCTTCTTATGACAGTGTAACAAAGCCAGAAAAGGAAAAATATGAAAAAGACAAAGCAGAAAAGAATTACAAGGGTAAAGATGTCAGGGAAAACAAAAAATAACGATCTAAAAATTCTGCTTGTGGGAAACCTTGTTTACAGTCTTTGAACATGAGGCGTCAACAGGACTCCTGTAGGAGGTTTATGCCAAACTGAGAATTTTTACACATCTGTGTGTATGTGTGTGTGTGCGCACGCGTGTGTATATATACATTAAATATACATATACTTAAGGTCAGTGCCTATAACAAAACAGAACCTTCATCATTAATCTGTGACTCCATGAAACAGAGTAACCACCTTGACAAGTGGTTACTGTTCTACCTACAGCTGACATTGCTAAGGAAGGATATTGTGGCTCCACAGAGAACATGGAGTATGATGTGTGTGCAGAACTGTGCTGTGTTTCACATACTGCAAAACATGTAGAAGAACACTTCTATCCACTGTTTGTAATTCAAGCACCACATTTGTCATATTTTTACAAAATTGGTTGTTAGTGGATTTATCATTTTTTAACTCACAGGTTGTTTACTATTCTATGCGACTATTTTTGTAAAATGAGATTTACGTTGGGGAAAGAGGTATGAGGGCCAGGATTCTCTCAGATTCTCTGTAATGTACAGATAGAAGTGAGTTGCACAGACATGCCACACTTGTCAATCATGCATGAATAAAAATATGACATTGCTCAAAGCTAAACATTTTAAAACTTCCATGTTTCCTGGTTGCTCTAAAATTTGAGGTGTTCCAACTATCAGTGTGACATAATCTGCATTCAGATTATGCGCATCTAGATAATGTGCCTGAAAAGCCTCTTCTAACTTATAGGAATTTGCACTGGCTTATTTTCATGCAAGTCATTAAACATGAACAAGCTCTTGTATTGTTAAATATTCATGGATAAAACAGAATGTCATTTCTGGAAAAATGGCTTCACCAAAATATATATGAAGACTCTCTATTTTTTTCACAGCTCCACTTTCTTCCTGGACCATTCTTCTGCCTTCTCTCATTCAAGCCAACATCCAGTGAATCAATTAAATAGCCTTTGTCATGTAAATATTTTTTATATACTGTTGTGCATATTTGAGCACAGAGTTAAAATGACTTTGCCAGTGAATTGCATCAAATATGTACCATAATATGAATAATTTGCAAGAGTTCAACAAGACATGTGTGGCATTCTGTACTATTATAGATAATTTGGAGAGTATCATGGATGCATGTTAATGCTTTTGCTGCTGTATCTTGCTTCTTCCACTGTCCACAGTCTCCACTATAGGAAACCATATGTCAGTGGTGAAGTGAATCAAGTTGTCCAGCCAGACCTCATTCTTTCAAATCATTAAGCAATAGTTTGCAGCTATTTATGAGCTTCTTTAGTTTTGCATTTTGAATTTGAAGTGGCTACTATATGGTGTAGAATCAAACTGTACAGGCCCTACTGCAAACTGTTTAATCTGTTGAAAATGTGATTAGCCTATATAAATAATGTAAAGAAATATTATTTGGCAACGATTTTGTATATAAGAAAAGTGTCTTGAAGTTTAGATCACAGCTTCTTACATTTGTTTTCTCATACACTTAGCTTATTTTTTGACCACAGTAATCTCAAACTGGCATCATCACATGAGGAAAAAAAAGCGAGTATTTGTAGGCTATCTTGCTTTAATATTATATTTGCAGATATTACAATGTGAAGTAATTTGTGTAAACCTGGAACCCAGCTTACTGTTTCCAAATAGTTATATCTGGTATCTGGGCATAGCAACGAAAGTATTAGGGAAATGTTTGAATTTCTAGTACTGTTTGCATCAGAAGTTCCAAGATAGTCTTAATGTCCATAAATCCTTGCTATTTTGCAGTGTCTGTTTACATATTCTTATTCTTTTTGAATCAAGCTACACTAGACTTGTACAAATAGAATCAACACCATTTCCCAAGAACAAAGTGGCACATTTGTATAATGAAAGACATCAGGACATTTTCTGTTTCATATAGAAGCTGTGTATGTTAAATGTAGACCCTTTCTTTTACTAATGGTTTTGACTTGTAATGTGTTAGTGAAATGCATGCAGGAAATCGTTATTACTATAAACAACATAAATGATATAACATATGAGCCAAAAAATAAAGATTTCATTTTTTATTGTATTTATTTGCTTTGTCTCTCTGCTTGTTTGCGAAAAAAAAAAAAAAAAAAGGCAGCCCTGGGGAACCTCACCACCCCATGAAGACACTGTTCAGTTTCTGCTATACTGAGTTAGCCACATTGCTCCTACCAAAGGAAGGAATTTCTACAATTTCTATTCTACATTACATACACACCTCCTGTGCTGCCCAACCAACTAACAACAATGACATTTGAAAAACTCCCCATGTCCTTTTAGGCAAGTCAGCGAAGACGGTTATTCCAGTCAAGCATAGTTATGCAATATTCCTATTGCCTTATACTCCTAGTCCTTCTCCATATTTTCCAGTCAGAATAGGAGAATTCCTTATTGGATACCAAAATCCTCACTGTAAGTCTGTACTGATTCCTGTCCACAAACAATTGCATTTTCAAGCGGTCCAGGCACAGACAAAATGCCTTCCACTATGTCTTACACCTCTTCTTCAGCTCCTGATGCCAAAATGAGAACACTAGGAATGCTGACAGTTGAGCTAGGTTATTCTTTTGGTATATGTTCGTTACTTCCTGTTTCTCTAATGATTTTCTAGATTAAAATATTTCCATACAGATGTCCAGAAAGGAGACATTCTTATTCAGTTCACTGCAAATCAGTTCATAGGGCAGCAGAGTTTACTGCTGCTTCCAAACAAACATTCCCGGCAGCCCCAGTGCCTTGCACAAGCTAATGCAGCAGCACTAACGTGCACAATCATGAAAGAGTAATGAGTTTGCAGAATTAACTGAAGCTAATTCAGCATCCAAGTAATTTTACCAGAGGAGGAAAGCTCAGTGTGTGGCACCAAAAAAGACTCACTTCCTCCATGAAGGGGCAGACTGGCCACAGAAGCCATGACAGGGATGTCATGGCAAGTTATGTTTCCCAGTAGCCAAGTACACTCTTTGTGCAATTCACTCATCCAGTAATGGAAGTTGTGAGCACTCAGCATTTCTTCAGATCCATTATGAATTGCAGACTGTACTTATATTTATTAAATATATATATAAACCAATCATTTAGGAAGTTAAATTATGATGGCAACTAATAATAAACAAGAGAGCCCTCAGAGCTCAACCCTAATGTTGAAGACTCAAACATTACACCATTATTACTGCTACATTGCAAAGAAATCAGAGCAGGCAAACAGGTCATTGAACTAAGAAAGAAAAATACATTTAAAATATGTTTTCATTATTTTCTCTTTGTTCCCTGCTTGAAGAATCTTTATTATCCACTCAGAACATAGAAAAAATACCACATGTCTGAGGATGAACACCACAGAAATACTCGTTATGAACAGAGCAAATAACAGAAACCATACTTTATTAGTTATTTGTTCAAATTGCAGAGCTAGCTATAATGCATGCCTTCTAAAAGATCATGATTAGTTCCTGTACAATTTGCTATCCAGAAAGGATAAGGTTTTCAGAGGGGGATGGGAAAGTGTTTTGACCTGTTTCTACCCAACACCTCAGAGCAGAGCCACGCTTCATCTTTCTAAAGCAACACGTACTCTCCACCACTTAACAAATTAAATACTTCACGCTCCTGGAAGAGAATATGCTGCAACATGAACCTCAGTGAAGCTAAGAAAATAAATTGTACTGCAATAGCCTATGTAAAGTGAAGCCAATTACCATCTCTCAGGAGAGAGGGCAAATCCCATGCATCTCTGCAGCAAGTGCTGTTTGACGCATATTAGAAAAGACATATCATGAACAATTTATAGCAGTAAAGCAGGCATCCGTTCCCAAGCATTCCACACTTCAACTACATTTCCTGTGCAATAAAAGCCATTTAATGCTTTCCACATAACCTACATTCAGGGAGAAAGGTAAAATGGCACCAGCCCTAAAACGTAGCCTTTGTTCTTATCTGAAACACAAAATCATGTACTATATTGAATTCCTGCTATCTTATACAATTACAAGCATCTTATGAGCATCTAAAAATCACGTTATTTATTCCTAAAGGTGAAACTTCCATAGCTTGTACACAGATTACAGTATGCCCCACCAGTCTCCTGCCTTCAGAGGGCAGCACGCGCAACTTCATGTGGAGGGAGAGCTGGAAGCCCTGGCACAACCTGAACAGGTGAAAGCAGCCATCCTGGAGCAAGGAGGCCCTGCAGCCTGCTCCATCCGCCTAACACAGTGGTATCCCATCTAGCAAACCAAAAGCAAACCATATAAGAGTAGCTATATTCAAATACATATATATAATTATGTCAGACAAACTGTGTAAGTGGTTGCATTCCAAATATCGTTCCAGAGACCTGGGACTGACTCACTTCAACAGCCACAAAAATTTACATTTAATCATATTTTTTCTCTTGTTGCTATTACAGGAGGAAGACAGTGATGGGCCTAATTTTACAACTCTGCAGGAAACTCTGAGCTCTGGTACACACTTCAGAGATCCCAGCTTAGATCTAAGGAAGTAAATTGATTGACCCAGAAAAAATAACAGCTTTTTGTTTTCGTTGAACACTAGCAGCGTTATCCTACCTCTTCATGCAAATAAGCAGAGGAAGATCCGAGAAGCTTGTGAAGGCATGTAACGAGAAAGCTGTATAATTCTCTCTGCCTTAGCTAGTGAATATTACAGGTAAGGCATAAGCACAATAAGATATAGAATTAAAAAAAAGGGTCATAGCTTTAATTGGCACCATCAGATCCCAACATGTGCAACACGTATCATAGGTAGCACATTCTTCAGACTGGATTTTGCTACTGCAACTCAAGGCACCAGGGAACAACATATTATTTTAAAACTTCAAAAGCAAGGAGAGACAAAACTGGCACAGCATATGCCACTTCCATGAATGTGTGCTCTGTTGCAGGAATGTTACTAACATCTCCCATCTGCACTAGACACATCCTTAATTTATGTGTTGCAGAGTTTGTGCAGAAATGAGGGCAAGCAATGACTTTTATTTTACCATTTTTATCTTCATTTCATAAGGCACCATCTTAACTCCAAGTCTGTATTTTCATCTGCTTAATTTACAGATATATTTTCAGTTACATGTTTTGGACATATGTACCCATAACTATTTCATTTGGCACATATCTCTTCATATCTGTTTTCAAGAATGAGAAAAATCTCTCTGGTTTATTTCAGTTGTCCAATAGGAAATGAGAAACGTCAGCATTTGCATTAGAACTACCTGGATTCTGTGGCTTCCCAGGTTTCTGGTATTCAAGAGAATTAGGAGTTCCAAGCATGGCTATGAAGCAACATCCCTCCTGCTGACCACAGAGGTGGGACAAGCACCCTCTGCTCAGGGGCTGCCCCCTGCCCAGGGGAAGGGCCCAGATCCAGCATGTTCCCAGGCCATTTGCTCACCCTGATGGGGACTCAGCAGGACTCTGATGTTGGAACCTTAAGTGTGTGCACAACCAACATACATGAGGAAGTGCTAAAACCTGGTGAAGAGCTAAAACATATTATTCCTATTCCTATAATATTAGTAGTCTTACAAAAATTACCCAGAACAACCAACTTTTTAATAAGGTGTATTACACTGTTTAGAGATCAATGCAGCAGGGAGTGCAATGTGGTGTCTGAGCTAGGAAATTTTAAAAGCAATTTTGCAAGCATGTATTTTTTGTTCTAACAATGACTCCTCCGTTAGTGACTGTACATATGCAAGTATGTAATGCATACTCCTTGCATTTCAAATATGAATATTTCACTGATATTTTTTTGAAGACAAGACACAGTTCTGAAGCCTGGATGCTCCTACTGCAGTGTTGGTGTGGGAGAAGCTAGAGATTGTAAATATTTTACAGTATTTTACAGTGTATTTTCCAGGTCACTGCCTCTTTCTTTCTGTTCTTCAATCATTAGGAGCAAATTGCAGACTGAAGGAACTGCTGCACTTGGAGTACAAAGGAGGCCAACTGTTCTCTGCAGCTTGCTGAGGCTGCACTGCTTCGTGGCATCAGAAACATCGTATACAGCATCTCTTCCCTTGGAAAACCACAATCCACGTGGTAACTTCATTCCATCCTCATGTGGTCTCTTCATTCCATCCTCATGTGCTCTTAGAGCAAAACTTCAAGGGAGTGCTAGCTACAGACTCGTCATCCATTCAGCCATTAATTTCTAATTAATTAAAAACTCAGAGTTTGTTTTCATCTTGACTCTCCTCATACATTCTTCCTCTCTGTCTGCCCACATGAGAGTATCTGAGTCAGACCTTGCTACTCCCCTGCACAATGTTCTTGGTTGGACATGAGGCACTACAGAACTGAGTAATATTTATAACATCACAGATTCAAAACTCTTCCATAATGCAGCTCGTCTTACCTGTAGACATACACGGATGGCTGCACACTCCTTACGGTAAAATTTCTGACATGTAAACAAACAAAAAAAATACCTACTGAACTGCAAACCAGCTTTCCTTTTGCTTGTTCTGTCCACTTGACAGTCCTTCACCAGTTTCAGTTGTTGTCAGTTAACTCTTTCACACTCCTAAGTCTCTCTCTCCTTACTCATACGTACCCCTTTCTGCAGAAGCAGAGAATTGCACACATGCTCCTGCAAACAGTGCAACCCTAGTCACACTAGCAGGAGCAGAACTCCAATGACAAATATCTTGCAGCAACACCAGCTCCAGCTGTGGCCTCGGCAGATTGCAGGAGTTTAAACAATGCAATGCTCGGTTAGGCTAGAGAAGAAAGGCCCTAAGAGGGAAAATGCAGGCAATCCATTAGGTGTCACTCCTCCTTGAGCCACCGCTGAATCTGAGGCCAAATACAATGCAACTACATTTTTCAGGTATGATAAAATAAGTTCAAACCACATTTAACCACAGAGGGCCATAGGGCCCTTTTCCCATGAGAAAGCTGAGTTTTTGTGCGCCATACACCTAACTTCCTAATCCTACCTACCTAATTTCCCGGACCTACTGAGGGAGGTCGCAGAGTCTCCACTTACTCTCATTGACATTCCCACCACGGTATGTCATCTCTCTGTCAAGAGATGTGGTCAGAGCCATGGAATCCACTCTCCCCTTCAGATTATTGTCCTAAACTGCTGCCATACATATCTGCTTTCATCTTGATGTTGGAATACCTTCCCTTCTGGAGTGTGCAAAGCCTTCCTCCTTAAGGCCTCCTTAAGGACAGACCAATAGATGCATATAAAATGCCCTATAATGCTGATGCTCAGGCACTGTGCGCATATAGTGCTTTTGTCTTTCTAACCTGTTACAAACAGACAAATCCTCTGAGCCAACTGATTTGCCAGCATGCTTTATTGTAAAGAGCAAGCAAGCAGCGCTGGGCGGTCAGGGAGTCTCTGCTCCACCAACGGCGCGCAGGGTATAGCCCGTGGAAGCGCCTTTTTATTCCTTTCTTATCTCCATTTCTCGAAAGTTCCTCTTTTTCTGCGCATGTCCTTCCTTGTTATTAGGGGGTCTCCCGAGTCCTCTGGTGGTCTCTTTGGTTGAAGGCTCCTGTTCTTCCTCAGTGAACTTTTTACCTTTCTGTTAGCGAGCACGTACCCTTCAAACTTCTTTGTTTCAACCAGTTCGCATAACCTTGAGCTCTCTATTACTACTTCAGCAGTTAGTCATGGCAACATTCTGTCTTCTGCTATCTCACGGACTGCATTCTTGTATTGCAGCATCATGCCCTTTGCTATCTCACGGATTACATCCTTGCTCACTACATAACCCATGCAGATTTTAAAAGGTAAATGGGAGCAGCCACTGCAGAGGCTGTTCTAGCTGCAGTGATGTATTCTTTCTCTAATTCCAGCATCTCTAGTAGCACACACTCAAGTGACAAAGTAGGCTTATAGTAAAGTGCAACCCATATGAAATACCCCCCGCCAAGCATATCTACAAGCCCCTTCCCAGCTTGGGAATTACTATTGTTTCCCCAGAGCCCTCCCGCAGGGCTGTATGTAGTCATGGTGACAGGACATGAGCACCTGCCTCCCCCCGCAACAGCGGTGATGAGCCACAATGCGTCGCTTCATCTGACTGGCGTGAACACACACACCACGTATTCCCAAATAACCCATTCCCAATAGAAACCAAGGAAAAGGAAGGGAGATCTCAAAGTATATATTAATCCAAAGAAAGCTCCCAATTTCTCAATAAAAACTTATGAAAATGAAGGAACAAAACAACAGTGCCTGGAAATTTTGCATGAATGTAATTATTTCAAACTCTTCCAAATGCGCACTGGACATAAAAGGGATGCTTCACGTGCAACAAGTCTAAAATGTAGGCCTCACAAAAGCACATTTTACAAAGCATATTTTACAAAGGCTGCAATTGTTACTGAATACTGCTTTTACTCCACACAAACAGATTAGTAAATACTGCTTGTCTGCAGCAAGCAGAGTACAGGTTGCAGCACTTTGCCTTTTTAAGGACTCTAAAGATCAGCCAACAAAAAAACACAGAGAAAGAAGCTACCCAATTATCACACTGCTGCCCAGAGAAAGGAAGATGTAAAAAGTACAAATTATGAAAGTATGTACACGAAGTACAACGGAGCACAAGAGAGAAGCCAGCCTAAACAGAATGGGAGCAGAACGCCTCTTTCTCACCCCCTTGATCCAGTCCATCCTTCAGGCGGGGAGTACATTTGGTAGCACTTCACAGCTATCAGACGCATGTGCGTTGGACACATGGCCTGTCTCCTTTCTCCCCAGCACAACTGGTTTTCCCAGGAAAGAATCCTTACCAGCAGACTGGCAAGAATTTTGTGTATTCAATGGGTCCCCTGATAGGGGTAGTTAGAAGATGAGGACTGAAAAAATTTTCCCTGCCTTGGAGTTTAGATTTATTATCCTGGGCAATCTATCTTCTTCTAGAGGTTGCACAGCTGAATTGAGTTAGTTCTCCATTTCCCTAAATAGGAAGGGGTTACTGCATTCCATGAGCTCCTATGGAAGCATTTACATTTACTGGTTTTCCCATGAGTGAGAAAGGTCATATACAGATAAGATGTTTCTGCCAGAAATTAAGTAATGCTGTCGGAAATGAAGAACATGAACACAAGCAACACTTGGAATTCCTCTTCTGAAGGTCAAAAGTATTTAAGAAACTGTGTTCCCTGATATTCTTCCATTCTTCACTACACCATTTGTAGAAAGTAAGAATTTTATTTTCCAAATGGTTAGCAGAGAAGGCTACAAGAGTTTTTAATCAATTCTTCATGAAAAATAAAGACATAAAGCTCTGAGCTCAGACACACGCATTTGGAGGTGCTTAAACTCTCTTCTCATTGACACTATTTCCCAATATACATGCAGCAAAGAGCCAGGCAGAGCTTCCTTGCTCTAACAAAACATTAAGGTTTCATCTCTAAAAAGCAAAATTAGGCAAATGCTGGGCTTAAGCTCACATATGCTAAACATACTCTGCCATCTTGTGGGGATACACTACAATACACTGCTTTTTAGCATCTATAAAAATTTTAACAGACATATATTAGTACCTTGGTTTGTGCATTATGTGCCTAAGAGGAGACAGTAAGATATTTTGTATGAAAAAAATGCAGTATACTGAACTTGAAAAAACATCAGTAACATTAATAAAGAATAATCAAAAAAAAAGTCCTTTGAATAACTGTAAGTGCTTAGGGGGGGTTGTTTTTGGAATTTCAGATCTACCATAACCCATTCTCAAAGCAGCAGACACTTGTAAGTGCACTCATGTAACACATGCACATTCACTTCCATGTAACTGAATTGTGAAGTGGCATTTGAACAGCTTTATCTATGAAAAAATAAGTTGGATGCAAGCTTCAAATTTAGTACTTAACGACCTATATCTGTAACACACTATAAACTGAACGTGCCATGTATACCGTCATGTCTTTCTATTAAATTGCAAGTTCAATAAGTGAGCCTTTTTTTTTTCCTACTGATTTCACAACAAGAAACATAACCTAATACTGTATCAGATGCGCATCTCTACATGCTAATCAAGAAACAGTCTCTGAAAATAGACATGCCAAAGCAGTGTAATTTCAAGCTTTAACTTCTTCCACTTTTATGTGACTACTGAATATTCTCAGCATATTGGAATTACTACTGAGTAGTTTCCAGTAACTAAATATTGAACTTCAGAGTGGTCAGTCACATTTAAATAACACAATCATAGGTTAATTCTATAATTAATTTGTATAATCCATCTGGATTGCTTCTGTAACACTTGACAAGTATAGTTATACCATGAGACACTGTGTAATTTCACTTAACAGCAGAAATGGAAGTTTAATTAAAGTTTGATTTAAAAAATTAAGATGTGGCTTTTGAAATAAGAATCATTCATGGAAATTACTTCCAAGGTATTGGTTCAGTTCACTAACTCACAGGCTGTCCGCAAATCTGAATTCTAGACATGGGGTCTAATTTACGAAAATATCCACCAAATCTCAGTACCAGTCATGACACCCCAAAGTGATTTTGGTGTGATATCTGAACTCAGATATATTTTAAAAATATTAATGATATTGAATGTCAAATGAAATCAGTTTATGTTATCTGTAACTTTGCCTTTCCTTATTACTAACATATTATGCATACATAAATGAAATACAATTTAGAGAACTTATTATACAAGGGTTCAGTATTACTATACTGAGAAGATCCAATGATGTTTCCTTTACAAAGAGGTTCTACATATTTTTTCCCGTATCTAAAATACAGACCTTAAACCTGTTGCCAGAATTCAGGGATTCTTTTCTTCACCTTGCAATCTATTTGTGACCATGTATCACCTCATGCTCATCCACTAGAAAGTATAAGGAAGGTTGCACTGCACACTGTTTAGGAGGAGGCACACTATCTGCCAAGAGTGACTCACATTAGTAAGGTAACAGGTTTATCAGGAGTTAGTTGCCATAGCAAACAGGTAGTGAGTTCGGTTTTATACGAATCAAAAGAGAAATAACTTCCAAAATATCTATGCCCTATCTCCAGTGCACTATGTCTTTTCTTCCTTCTGCAAATGTTATTGAGCCAGTAGTATAAAAATAAGAAAATTAAAATAAGGAAATAAGCAAGTATATAAATGAGATGAATTTTGATCAGGAGAAAATGCAGTCTCAGTAAATGTTAAAACTTAGGAGCTACAGAAACAGCAGATCTCCAGCAAACTCTTTAGAATAAAAACAGTTTTGCAATTCTTATAAGGAGAAGTGGTATAAAACTGAAACAAAAGCATACACACATATATGGTACATATATGCAAGATATATAGTCTTTAAAGCAAAATCAACTGTATTATAAAAGCACAAGTGCTATTCAGAATATTGTTCCAAAAATAGTTAAAAAAAAAAAAATCACTCAACATTCTTGTTTTTATTTGCAAAAAATTAACACAAAAGACATGTAAAGATGTTTGATACACAAAAACTGAAAGCCTCTTCTGAAGACAATGATTTTAAAATTGCACTATAATAGTACTGTTGCTTCAGTGCTTCTCATATATATTACTTTTACATACATTGAGTAAATCATTCACTGTGTTCCATTCTGTTTTCCTTCCTTTCTAATTCTACAAGCAGAATTTGAAGGTCAAGTTAGGTTATCTCTAACTTTTCTAATCCCACTAATGGAACATGTTCTTGTTCCACAGGCCGTAATTTATCTGTCACTGTCTTTGCCCAAGTAAATGAACGCCTTGTCACCCCCTTGCCCTGCTTATATCCCGTTCACTCCACAGGAGTCAGCTAACTCTTTTTTTCATATAATCTGAGACCAATTATTATCAATTGTATTTATTTTGAAGTTCATTATTTCCGTTTCAGATCTAAAAATGCTACTGTACTAATTGTTCCGTGCAAACATGTCACCTATCCCCACAAATCCAATCTTCCAGTATGGTAAGTAATACAGACACAATCAGGATCATCAACATCTTCTGTGTAATCATTTTCATCATCCCCCTTTACACATCCTATCCAGTTACTTACAGCTTTTATATATACTGTATTGCATAATTAATGAGGTGATGCAGATGAGATTCAAACATAAATAAATAAAAACATTACAGACTAAAACTTCTGTAAAATGCTTGCAAAGATCAAAAGGCGTTTTAATCCCTGTATGGTTGGGTCAGACAGCTGCTAAATGTACCCTTTGCCTGAAGCTTTACACTATGAGTCAGTATGTCCAGGAAATTAAGGAAAGGAAGAGAAAGCAGATTGAGTTGTATTCCCACCTTGCTTCCTTTACAATACAGAAACAAATTTCTGTAAAGTAGAGCTACTAATAGTGATATTGATTTTCTTTGTCGTATGCTTTGATCTTTAAAGACACAATGAACAAAATAACTAGGATATATTGTTTCTTCCCTCGTGATGGAGGGAAGAAGAATAAGATTCAGTATGCACAGCATACAGCAGACTGCGTAGTAAAGTCAAAGAGCCCAATCCAAAAATAAAAGTGAAAGCAATGTTATCAGGAATGTTAACTACTTAGCTACTACAGTGTTACTTACATTGGAAAAAAAACCAGAAATTTCAGATAGACCATTCTTAAGTATTTACTTTTAAAGGAGGTAGCCATCTGCCATGAAGAAATTTTGTTGAAAACCTAGTTACCTACTGAAAAAACAGAACATCCTTAATCTCCATAAATCACCTAAATAATTGTTCAAGTGAAGCAATGTCTTAAGGAAAATAAAAGCATCTTCCTCCAGTTCTATCATAGAATCATAGAATGCTTAAGGTTGGAATGGACCCACACGCAGGGTCATCTACAGCATGTATCACCCCACTGAGCTTAAAATACTAAACACCTTCTCTCTTTCACTTCTCATACTACTTTGCATATTGGTTCTGAACAAGGTTAGAAATGTGGGCATATTAAGAACAGCAATTTGTGAGATTCAGCTGAAATGTAGAAAAGAGATGGGGCTAAATAAAACTTTTCCTTGCTCTATTCTTGCTCTATTATCTACCAAGTTGACCAAGAACCACTGAAAAGTGACAAAACTTCCTTAGATCGTGTTATCTGCTTTTTTAGCATTGCCATAAAGAGGCAAGATGTTGAAGAAACAGAATACAAAACTGAACTGCAAATAGTGCTATATTGAGAAGGGTGACAATGTCACTCTCTATGTGACTCTTCATCACAGCATCCCCTTTAAAGGGAGGTTTTACAAATGTTCTCCCATGGCCAAAGTACAGACATTAAATCTTTTAACACACCAGAATCAATTCATTGATTGGATACTGGCTGTGAACAATCAGTCAGCACAGACAGGACTGAGGCACTTTGAATAAAATTTTCAAAAATCGCACCATGACTTTCGAGCCTTTGCTCTAGTTTTTCGCATGCATTCCTGGAATTTTTACCCTCTGTCATCAAATGACAAACCAAATCTACACCTAAAAAATAAAAGCACAAACTGCTGCCATGACACCGAACATGATCTTCACCGTCTTCATATAGTCAGTTGTAATGTCAGTATTTTACCATGAAGTCTCATATTTCTGAGCAATACTTAGATAGTGAGGTTTTGCAGTGAAGATGAGAACTATCAGTATATATCAGGAATACAGTTTTGGCAAATAGAATCCATCATCTGCCTACCTGGGGTTAAAGGAAGGAAACAGTTTTATGCTACTACATTTCAAATGAATCTCATGTTTTAAAAATATTATGACTATTTAATCAGGAATTATTCTAGCTTCTCCATACTGTCCAGTCCTGTATAGAGTTACGTTAGGCAAGAGGCCACATTATTGAACTATATCCTGGATACATAATGATCTTGCTTTGATTCTACAGGCTACAGTTGCAGTGAAGAATCTTCTTAAAAAAAGTCACTTGTCCAGAGTCCAGTTGTATAAGTAAATGTAAGCAAGTACAAAACAGAATAGATTAATAACCAATAAAAAGTGAGTAGTTGACAAAGTATATCCTCACACTTTATTGACTTGCCTAATCCTTCTAATTTTTTTCAGACCTGTTTTGCAGTACAGAAAATATAGTTTGTGCATAAACAAGTTGACCCAGTTTGCAACATCTGCAAGTTTTAGCTTGAAGCTCGTTTGTTACTTGAAAAGGCTATTAACATTTAAACACGTGCAAGAAATAATCCCTTTACTTTCATACAATTTCTGTGACCAAAAAAAAAAACAAGCCATGATTAGCTTTAACTAGTATTCAACACAAAGCCACACCTGCTTTCAAAATAAGAAAGGTACATTAACAGTGCAAAACACAGAACAAATCTCACACACATACCATAGGTATACAGAAACATACAAAATCAACAGCAGAATTTTAGGAGAATTGGCTGTGCATTTCTTTCCAGTTATCAGCCATGTAAAGAGGGTGGAATTCCACAGAACACTTTCAAAGAAATAAGTAAGATTGAAACTGATAAAGTGACCTTTTTAATAAAAGTATATTTTAATACGGAATCCATTAAAAATACAGATATTCAACAGAGCCACACAATGTCTAACAGAGAAATATTTAACAAAAAAGATGTCTTTAAAAATCAATAAGCACATGCATGGTCAAACTTCTTTTAGCATTCTGCTGCTGGTCTATAATATCTTTCATTACCCTTACATGTTTTTAATAGAATACTGAACAAATTCTACCACCATTTATACAAATTCACTTCACTATCTATATAATCAAATGTTCTGAACTTTTCCTAAAAAAGGCACTTTTCTTTTTTACGCAATGGTTACTATTTTGATCAAAGGTATTTTGATGACAAACACTCCTACTTACAAATGCATGGTATGAACATTTCTGCTTCCATGGACTATGGCATTCATAAATGAAATAACTGATAAACTGAAGGAAAAGTATGGGAAACAGTAGCCACAGTAATTAAACTCTCCTCTAAAATTAATTATACATTTATGAACATGTAATAAAAAGTTAAACACACACACACACGCATCCTCAACATACAGTTAAATTGACACTGTAAATTCTTGATTTTGGGTGCACTAAAGGAATGTAGAAAGAAAGATGGGATGCTGAGGTTCCCATTAACACAGAAATGTCAATAACGGTATATCTTAAATGTACATTTATTTACTTTCTGATCCTCATGTTTCTCTTAAATTCATTCTTCACTGAACTGACCTGCTGTCTCTTTTTTTGCCTTTGACATTTTATTCTTATAAAGATGAAGCATTTTTAAAGCATGAAAAAGAACAGCCATGCAAATATATGGAGGTTACTTTGACATCAATCCTGGGAAAAGGCAAAAATTGGAAGGTAAAAAATACAATTAGTTCAGAACTAGAGATACTGGAATTACTAATGAGAGCCAAAACAGCTTTAGGAGAAATAAATCTCAACTAGCACTTTTTTTCTGAGTACAGGTTTGCTTGATCAAAGTAACTGGGTTGACATAAAAGGCAGAAGCAAAGCATTTGACTAAGGCTTCCATGACATTCTGAGGAAAAAAAAAATGCTACAGGAAAAAAAAAACGATTGTATAGGGTCTGAAATTGATTACATTTATGTAAATTACAGGTATCCAAAGATGAGATGCTATTAACACAAGGGAGCATTTTTACTCTGAAGCTATGTGGCTGCTTTTGACAAACTATAAACTAAGCATCTTTATCAAAGGCTGGAATATTGTCTTGCAGCATATTCTGACATACTCACTTGAAAAGCAAGGAAGAAAGGTTGACAAGTTGAAAGTTATCAGAAAAAAAGAGTAGAGAATTTCAAATCTTTAATAATGAGCAGTGATAACTGAACTTCATATAATGATTATTTCATACAGCTGAATACTGAAATGATCTGATTATCACCCACATATCCTTATGTACAGAAGATACTTATTTTGTTTTTTAAGATGAAAAGTGTTACAAGGTACTATGGTTTGCACACTCTTCAACACCATAGCCTATGTGGTAGATGCAAAGCCTAACAAAAATCTCAGAATTCTTGCAAACTACTTCACAAAGTTTGAATACATGTGAAATTACCACTTTTTAAAATGTATGATTTAAATGCTTCAGCTTGCTTTCCTTTCATCCCCTAATAAGCAGTTATCATAACTACTATTACGATATTATGCAAAATATCAGAATCCAAATTCCTTCAAGAAGCATTAAATATCAAGAATTACATGGATTTTTTAATTCATACAAAAATTCATACAAAATTTCCTCTCAGTGGATTTCCTGTGCTATTATGTATGAGGCAGTACATGTTGGAATCCAAATTTCCCAATTCACATTTTTTTCCTTTTTAATCATTACTACAGTATTATAACTTAAAGATATTTCTTTGAATCACAAGCATTTTGTTTTAAAATATCAGACAATTCTGCCTTGCATTTGGATGTCTTCTTCCTTCCTTTCCTTACAATGCCATTTGAGAAAACAAGGCAGGTTGCCATTCTGTAACCCATCAGACCACACACTGTTCCCATTCCAGGGTAGTACCCCTGGGCAGATGGTCTGGCAAACCAGTTTGCTCTATTCTGATTCTCCCCAGACAGGCAGAAAAGTGATTCATACCTCCTGGCAGATAAGCTACTGACATTTCCATCTTTGTTTAATGGATTAACTGACAGACTGCTGACATGATCCTCTCATTTCTCCCCATTCTCATTCCATTAGAGCCTAGAACACGAGCAGGTGAACAATCACCTCCTGCCACTGTCTGCCAGCGCAACACACATCAGCTTTTCTGCTCTATTGTCTCAAAATCATCTGAATTAAGTTGGTACAGAAGATCTTTAGAGGTTTGAAAACCAATTGCAGCCTCTTCATCTTCAATAATTTTCTTAGAACAGTGTCTTTTTCTGTAAAATGTAATTTATTTCCGATATATTAAAAGTCTTACAGTAATTGATCACTGAGATACATTTTCAAAAATTTGTACCACAAATTATCGTATTTTTTAAAAAGTTATATTATGGTCTGTCAGGAGGACATATTCAAAAAGCTTTTGACACATTTTTCAAGCTTTTTTGAAGCTGAGAGCTGGATAATTGCTGCTTATGCCAAATTACAAAGTCTCTGTAAAATAAGAAACTACCAGTGAAAGACTTTGGAAAAAAAAAATAATAACTTATTGTGTCATGAACTGCATCATTTCTGCATTATCCTTAAATTCCTCCTTTTCCAGTATTATAGTTACTTGCCACTTTTAACAGCAAATGCAGCTGAATAATACTCATCACAGGACACCTCGAAATTCCATTATTTATGATCCAGCATCTAATGGGGCAGTAAAAAAACAGATTCTGGTTGAGTTATTAAAAAAAAAAAAAAGTGGGGCGGGGGGAAGGAGCAAAACATTATCTTGCAAAAGAAAAGCAAATGCTGATACTGTGAACTAGTCAGAAGAGTCATAACTTGCTATGAGAAATGCTTTCCTCCTCTACAGGCTTCCGCCACTGTATAGCCCCAAGTTTGTCCATCTCCCACAGAGAAATCATGCATGAACTCCTGGTCCCTCCCCCTTCTCAGATTCTGTATCTACCTGAGTATTTTGATTCTCACCAAAATTAAGGTTTTGTATTTCCACTTTGTGCATTTGTGAACAGTAAGAACCTGTTCTGTTCAGATGAAGACTTCATTTGGTCTACATTTCAACATCAACTGCCCTGAAATGAGATTATAATTATTACTGAAGGGGAAGTAAAGTCAATGAAGTCTTACTATGCATATATAATTGTTTATCCTTAAATATTTGAATCTCATGCAAATCCATATCAGAAAGAAATCAAAGTTGTGAACCATGAATTTATTGTTCTTCAGTCTGCTATGGTCACAGTTTCTGAAAGCCTGGCTTATCCATTGCTGACAATATTTAGAGGACAGAAGCGACAAGACTAGCGATCTCACTAGACATAAGACTAGGATACAACATGTGCAGGAAGTCTAATACATGCAGGATCTTCTGTCTGCACAGGTGGGCATTCCACTACCATTTTCACTACTATAAACTATTGTCTTCCGGTACTTGCAGAAACGGAATTGGGTTTGAGACCTTGCATGCCATGGTTTCTACTTAAAAACATCCTAATCTCTGAAAATTAAAAAAATACTCTCCATATGGAATTTCATTTTTGACAGAAAACCAAAAAGGATTTTACTGTCACACAAAGCCTTTCAGCTTGTCTTAGGAAAAACCTAACAAAACTGAACTTGGCAGAAAGCATAACATCTTTTGATACTCCATAAAATAGAGACCTGCAAGTAAATTCAATTTGTGGTCAAAAGAAATATAGTTTTTTCTTCCAATGCACGGCAGGATAGTTCAAAGTGCATTCAAAATGTGCTCAGTGATGCAAATGCTTAAAACATTATCTACTGCCAGTAGCAGCACCACTGGCAGTAGATTATAAGTGCAGAAAAATTCTGTCTACTACTGCAGAAAAATGACACTATATATATATGCTTTCCACTAGGCAGAAAAGTCTATAAAAAAAAAAAAAAAATCATTACATTACACAGACCCATAAAATCTAAAGGAACAATGACCTGAGATCTAGAGGCCTGAATGACAAGCAACAACGTTATAATATCCATGACCATTGACCAGTATAAGCTCTGACCCAGCTCGGACCTGCCTCATCACCATGGCACTGCCTTATGACCTGCCACCCTAGCCACCACATCCTGCTGGCCCCATCGCCCAGCTGCGCTGGGACGAGGCATCAGCAAGCAAGGCCCGTGCCCTGCTGCCGGTGACAGCTCTCTTGCCTCATCTCCTGGGGAGCCTGCTGCTCCCTCACACTTGCCTTCCAATTCATAATTTGTGTTTTTCCCTTTTTTGACAAATTCTATAAATATCAACACACATACCCAGAATTATTTGATAGTATGTACTTTCTATTTGACCATCTGCAGCAAAAAGAATTTTCTGCAGCAAAATGAGTACCACAAAGCCTCAGCATACATGGATTTAAAATAGTGACTATCTAGAGGCAAGTAACTGTGTACTCAGTCTGCAGCACTTATTTCCTAATTTAAAAGATGTTTTCAGACTTATCTTTGTATTAACAATACTATACATATTCATAATCTCACATTTTAGTTATTTTGGATATAGTCAATATATTTTTTATAACCTTTATCAAGATAGATACCAAGTTATTGGTATGCAGATCGCATCTCCAGTATCAGCTTTTTCATAGTAAGTTCAGGTGCTCCAACACAATCAGGGACTATTTCACTGGAGTTTTACCTCCATCAAGGGCCCTTTAGACAAAGTAGATCAAAGGCTGAGTTTATTTTTAAAAAAACACAATTACCAGTACCACTCACCAGCCCTTCAGATTGAGGATGTAAGGAAAAAAAAAAAAAAAGGAACAAGCCAAGAAACATCCTTGTCAAAGATCTTAAGAATCCGGGATGCCTTAAGTGTTGTGAGGGTGTAGAAGAACACAATTAGGAGCCAGATCACATAAGGCTACTTTGGACTATGGAGCAGTGCATTGGGGATGAACAACTACTCAAAAGGTCTCTTCTTTACACTCAACTCTCTAGAGGAATTGATAATTTCACATAGTTGAGGCAATGCGTGCAACAGGTGAGGAAAGAATTATTGTATGAGCCGCCCTGTCACAGCCGAAGTTGGCTCATGACAAGATCCACAGGTATTAATAGGTTGTTTACTTTGTTTGTTTATTTCTTTGCTGTTTATACATGCTAGTACTTTGATCAGTTCTGT
Organism: Crypturellus undulatus; assembly: GCA_013389825.1. Taxonomy (NCBI): domain Eukaryota; kingdom Metazoa; phylum Chordata; class Aves; order Tinamiformes; family Tinamidae; genus Crypturellus; species Crypturellus undulatus. Next base: position 157,395 of record VWPW01014099.1, read on the forward strand.
AATGTGCATTTTTCACATATATCTAGTTGGGTGTTCTCTGCCCACTCAGAGTATTTATAGCTATGTATGTACTAGATGTGCTGCAGTACTTCAGTAAGTGCTTTAACACTTTAAAATGCTGTACAAAAGCTGCATTTTAAACAGAATAAAATTCTCAGAAACAGCTTCTCAAAACAAAGCCCACAAGAAAATGTTTTTTTAAAGCATGTCACATTAGACATTTGCTTTGCAGATTTTGTTCATCTTTGGTAAAATAAATATTCATTTACACTACAAAATACAACTGCAAGGCAATGAAATGTATTAGACACTCAGGTAGATACAAAACATTCACAAAAATAGTGGCTGAACTATCTTATAATCTTGACAGAAAGAAAATGAAATCACTTAAAAAAATGTACACAAATACCTACACATAATACAAATCTACTAGAACCTTGTAAAAATAACAATGAGAATAACCTTGTTTATGTATAGTACCCATTGAGATAGTTTTAAGGTGGTTTCTCATTATTTTTGAAGATATTGATGATGCTAAAAATAAAAAGCCTAAAGCCTTACTCTATCAGTAAAAAGCCTAAAATAAGCCTTACTCTATCAGTAACGGTTTAATTCTTGGCTGTGACATCTGCCTTCAGCCTAACCTTACACTGCTCTCTTGTGAGCTACAGTGGTAATGCTAAAGCTCAAGAGAACTTGTGTCAGTAAAATGCAGCATCAATAGAGACATGCACAATGGGAAAGGAATAGCATCACAAGCTGTAAGCTGGGAAGAGCTCAGAGGCCTTAACCTGCTGCTGCTGGAGGACTGAAGAGAGAGCTGCATTTAAACAGAAATTCCCTTTTTGCAGCTGGGAAGCTGTAGATCAGGACTGTTAAAAACCTAGTTTGGACATGAAACTAGCAGTAGCTAAAGCAGACTAGCTCTTCACTTTATGCTTTAATGTAATTATTAGCAGAATAATCTTAAACAAAATATAAAGTACTTTGATTTTTTAAAGTAGAAGCAACCTACTTTTCTAATTCACATTATGCAATTCCATCTCTTGGCTACAGAAGGGTTCAAGACATTCACGTGTGTTTAACTATGTAAGATGCTTTAAGCAGATCTACGCCCATCCTGCATAAAACAACTGTGACTGTTTTAGTGCACTTCTGAACTAAACCTTGTAAATTGTACTGTCAACCTGCTCAGCAATACCTGGACCACCCAGACACTTCCAATTTTACAATCAGTTATGCTTATGTTTTTAAATAATTTTAAAATCATATTTAAGAGTACTGTTATAATACATCTCTACTGCTCTCTTAGGAAATTAAGATCAGAAAAAGGCCACTCACTTTTCAGCTGTAAAAACTACATGCCTATTATGCAAAGTAATAGAAAATATCTCTTCAGGATTAGAGGAGAGAAATTGATAAAGTCATTTCAGATAGTTAGAACTATAACACCAAACATTTTAAGTCTGGCCAGCAATGAAAACCCTAGCCACAGCCCTCTCTTTGTAGTGTCAGGAATGGTTGCTGTGGAAATAAAGCATTAATCCAAAACTGAAAACAGGGAGCTTCTAGAAACTTCTGCCCGCAGCACCTTTAGTGTTAAATTTCTGGTGTTAAAATTTATTTTTAGGATTATACTTCTCACCCATAACTCATATTCTCTCAATCTTCTTTTCTGCCACCCGCCCAGCTGCCCCTCCACCCACCCTACTTCAAGGCTGCACCATTTGTGCAAGGTAACATTCATCGCTACAGACAGTAAATGACTCTGCCTTCTGTTACCCAACAGCATCGCGTTTTTTCCACTCTATATCATTAATAGTTAGTCACAGAACTATTATTCATTCTCCAGACTCCTAAAATAAGATATAACTGATAGGTTTATATCCTTAGCAACCACAGATAATATTGAGAATTGCATTTTGCTCAGCTGTTTCATCCCATTTTCCTATTTCTGCTTGCAAGCAGATTCTTCTTGTTGTTGTTAAAGAACGTGTGTTAACAACAGGCTTCAAGTTATTTCATACAAGTTAATATTTAAAACATGCATTTACACTCCCAGCAACGTCATTCATTTGGGTTACTGCAGTCTCTCTCCCAGATAGGAAGCTGATCTTTTTTGGTTAATATGAGGCCAGTTACCTATGAAGCACCATACTTAGTATCCCTCCCCAAAATACACACACAAACATATATCTCTAGTTTTACCTTAAAAACCACCAACCGTTTACATGTGAAAATTTGGCAAGTGAAATAGTTTCCTAAAGTATTTCTTAATGCATTTTATGTCTGTAAACAAAAATGTTGCTTTACACTTTAAAAACTCCTAGTTACTATGTTTTATTCAAATCTCTCTGTGTGCAGTAGGAAATACTGTAAATAATGTGAGCAAGACTGTCAAAATATTTAAAATGAAATAAATAATTTTAGCAGACATTATCAAATTTCAAAGCTACTGAGGGAAAAAAATAAGGACAGGATATACAAGTATTTGAAAAAATATGCACCTTACCTCAGAAGCTTGTTAGCAGTAGCTTGCACCTTCACAGAATAGAGGAAGGGCTGCCAGCACCAGTGCAACCTTTTGTTATATTAAATATGATCCAGGTTCAGTGAAGGCAACTGGTCTTTCACCAGGGCACCTGACAGACCCTCTGTTTTTTTAATCCCTTTCTTAAGAAGGGTGAGCAGGTTCCAAAGTGAGGGAAGTCAAAACCTAAAACCGCAGATATTTCTAAGCCAGGCTCCATTTGAGAAGAATGTATGTCTACTGTTAAAATCCTCTGTCTCATTTCTGGATGGTCTTTTTCGCCATTATTAGTGCTGAACTTCTTATAATTTTGAAACTCCTACATTCCTTTTAGACTGATTGTACTTCAAAGGCACTGTAAGGAAATAAAAAAAAAAATCTTCAGACTAGTAACTAGACAGACAACCAGTAACTATAAAGAGATATTTTCTTCATGAAGTGCTACAGTAAATCTTGTTCCATGCAAAACCCATTTGATATGACCCACTTTGGGTTTCCTTTTATATGACTGTGTTAAAGAATTTAAAAAAAAATCATCTGTATATTCTTATAAAATACAGCTATTTCACCCATCTAGAACTCTTTTTGCCATTCTTTCAATTTCCTATCTCCTTCTCCCTCACTGAAATTACTACTTTGAGTGTTAAAAACAAAACAAAACAAAAAATCCTCTCTTGCTAGCCATCCATATTAAAACAGAAAAAATATTGTTTTTATTAGCAAATATTTTACTGCTATAATTGCATGCAGTTATCTTTTCCTTTATTTAGTTGTTAACTGCCAATGGAGATGGTTCTGAGTCTTTCCCAGTGACGTATTTATCACTAACCTGGGCATTATTCCAGATCCAAAGATAGGAATGAAAATTATAGGCTCTTCCCACATAGTTTTCCTTTTTAGCAACTACATACAGGCTCCACATTAGCAAATTCTAACTTCTCTCAGATTTCTTTCTACAAAAGTCAGTCTCCAAATGGATCAAGACTGAAATAAATTCAGCTCCCTGCTAAAAGGGCATTTATTCTTTAATGTCTTACTGAAAATAGGCTTTTACCCGAATTCAAATGCAGGTAAGAGTTTGTTGTTGTTTTCCTGTAGTAATTACTACAGTATCGATCACAATCATGTCTGAGAAAAAAAAACATTAAAAAACTTTCTTCAGAGTAGTTCTCTGAGATGGAAAATATCTTTAACCTCATTTTACCAGCAAGGAACTAATGTACAGAAAAAAAGTGTATTTCATGTTCAACATCATAAAGAGGCATATGAAGAAATCAATAATATCTTTCTGAAAATATAATCCATCTTACTCTTAATTCTTTTAGGAGTTTTGGAAGATATCATTAAGTATTTTATTGTTGTTCTAAGATAGTAATTGAAATGAAACCTGAAAGCAACTTTTTGATTGGATTTAGTTTATCATACAACCCTAATGGTTAGGTGCTCTAGGCACAGGGCAAGATGCATTGCTCCAAATCTACAAATTAAGAAGTTAGCAATGGTATAAGCAAATATTGACTAAAAAAAATGATAATTGTATCTAAGGAGCAAGGCAAGTCACTTCTATCCTGAATTAATTGACGGTAAGTCTATTCTGAAGGAGGAGGCAGAACTGAGGTGTGATTGATACCATCTGTCATTTATACTTGGAAACAGAGAAGAGATTGCTAAGGCACATCCTACTACTAGAGGAAAATCTCTGTACTTGACTATATGGAGTCCATACACATACTGCTGTGGTATGTTTAGCTAAATATTGCTCTAAATGCCTACCAAATCCCCTGCATCATACAGAATAGACACTCTTGAAAAGATGTAATGTTTCACTGAATTTAAAATTGACAACACAGCACTGGAAATGTCCTAGAGATTTTATCTTCCCATCTTGATACCCTTCCTCTTTCTTCATTTCCTTTTAAGTTAATCAAAAAATAAGGAAATTATATCTGCATGCAGCTCTCCAATCTAAAATAAAATCAATAGCTTTATAGCTAATTTCCCCAAAATTGTATTCATTTTGGGTTAAAATGAGATAGGATCACAAATTAAATAGCGACTGGGCAACATTTAATCATCTAGCCAGTATAAAATGTTGGGAGTAGCAAATGAGAAAATACTCCTGAAAGAAAAAAAAATCTGAAAGGCCAAAAATAATCAAAAGAGAAACTAAATTGCAGGAAAATCATTAGCAAAATAGCACCTGACAAGCCCAATTGCCTCCTACTTATCGTTATTCTACCATTTTAAAATCATCACTTCCCACAGAACATTTCTATTTTTCCTCCTCTTTCCCCTTGCTAGCCCTTTTGTACCAGGAAAATAAATAAATAAAATTTCCAGTCCTCCTTCTCAAAAGACATCACTCATGCAGCTCCTTCCACTAACTCTAAACATGCATTACTGTAGAACCTACTGTGGGATTTTACACATACAATTCTGTAAGAAATAAAGGTAACACATAGGAATCTGAATAAAATAATTCATTATATACTTGCGGAGCAGGTAATTGGTGAACTCTTAATTCATCCAGCAGCACGAGTATTTAGGAGTGTCACCATTGACTTCACTGACCGCAACATATAACAGTAAGCAAACGATAACTTATTGGGAGCATGTGGCTAATAAATAAATTCACTGCAAGCTTTTCCACTAGGGCCTTTATAAGCAGTAACTGAAGTGAGAATCCTCTCACTGATTTCAGTGCTTATCAGATATACTAAATTATTCCTCTTGATAACATGCAGGGGGTTGTTAGAACACTGCAGTACACACTGAAAAGAAATCAATACTGTCCCCTAGTGTACGAAGGACAAAGCACATCATTTATGAATTGCTCATATTTAACATGGTAAACTGTACATCCTGACACTACAAGTGGAGTCTTTCCCGGAGAATTTAAAGCAGAAGCTTGAAGAATTGAGGTAATGCAGAATAGCAAGGCCCAGCAAAAGCAGCACTCCTTAACCCTTGCTGTACGACTCCCTCAAGATATAGGTCAGAAGCAGCTTATACGAGTATAAGCTCTCTTCAGGGAAGAGTTAATGCCATGCACTAGGGATGAAAAGGGCTTGCATTTCAAAGATAACCACTGGTCTTTTTATACTCAAACTGTAACTTTTGCTAGAAGAGTATTTTCTTCTTTAACTAGAAGAAAAATAATTTAAATCTAAATCTTCTGAGGGAGATCACCAGTTTTTAAACTAATGCAACTATACATTCGGTTCACTATTTACTTCAGGAAACACTGAAAGGGAGGAGATTATCCTTATAAAAAAAGGAATCATGCAGTTGCTTTGTATTCATTCTCAAAACACACAATGATTAAAGCACAGAAATGCTAAACAGCAAGAGTCAATAAATCAGTAACGTAACACCAATTTTAACCCTTTGAAAACAAAAGCTAGCAACTAGCAGTCAAAGCAAGTTATTTTACTTCAAATACTTAATATACGGAAGAATATATTTTACTTCAGTATAGGATCTGCTAAGGCACTACAGAAATAGGCACTACAGAAATAGCACAGTAAAGGCTGTAGTGCCACTCATGACTTCCCTGGCCTCCGAATTGCTCACATCCAGCAAGATACCAGCAAGATACCAGCATTTACAACATCACAGTTCCACTACAGTTCAGAAAGAAAACTGAAGTAGTTTAGCTAAACTCAAAGGCAATTGTAATGCCACTGCACTTGCTAGAAATCACAACCACACATGTAACAAAAAATTAAGATACTTGACAAAAAACACTCTTTGTACAAAAATGTATGTCAGCCAAGCATGTTTCCCTGTCCTTACTTTCCACTCTCTCTACATTGAATGCCTGACTGCCAAACAGATACCCAAGCGACTGCAGAACCAGCTTTTGCCTTCAGGCTGGCTGCCGGAGAGCATCAATCACGCTCACACCTAACTGTCTTCCTACAGGTATCTAAGTTGTCTTTATTATGACTATTTTATTTTTATTATATCTAAAATAACATTATACTATTATGTCTATAAGCTCATACCCAGGATTTCAATTTTAATTTACAATAATCAAACAGTTCTGTGATTCTTTCAATTAAAATAATTGCATGAATGGCATTGTATAGTCTTATAAAATAATTTAATGATTTATAATAAATTCATACATCTTTTGATATGAAATGTTTCCATATCGTTATTCAGCATATGGAAAATTTCAAGGAAAACCTGAAGATACCAAAGTTCTCTTGGCAATACATGTTTATCTGCCATTGCACATTCAGTAAAGAACCTAGGATGTATGCTGCACAATAATTTTTTTTCAAACACTATTAGCATTCTACCATTTAGGAAAAAAAAAAATCTGGTATTACAGGATTGCAGACTGATTTGATACACAGGTATGAAGAACAAAAGACTTATATAATACCCTATGAAGTCCTTGGTGGAGGAGGGAGATATTAGGTATTAAAAGCAGAACCCTCTAACGGACAATCAAACTAAGCCATCTTGCTTAATTTACCATCATTTTTCCCCACTTAAAGATTTTATTTCTAGTTCTACATCAGAACTGAAGAAATATCAAACTTTCCTATAGCCCAAAAACAAAGGAAGTTTGCAATCTTCTCTGTACTGTGAAATCAGTGCCTTTAACCCCCATTCTATGTCCAGGATCGCAGTGCAGGGGGTATGAAAAAAGGCATCTTGTAGACCAATCCATGCCTTTAATCAGCGGAAGGTTCATTCACACAACAGCTCACACCACAAAGGCTCATTCCACAGCAACAGCTTTTTAAAAAGTGGTCAATAATCATTCTTATTAACTCACTATTAGGTATCTTACAGCTCAATTATTTTACTGTTGAAAACACTAGTTCTTTTTCGATGTTTGTTTCATGGACAGAGACACTACTAAAAAGTGAAAGATTCCTGACAAATAAAGCGAGGATTATCAAGTTTGACACTAAAGTGTCATGTGGTTATAATAATTCTGCACTATGAAAACGCTCATTTATTTCTATTTTATTCATTCATTTGCAGAAAGACATAGCAGGCAGTTAAACCTCTCTCTAATGTTTGTCAGTTGTATCACATGGTTTTTCTTTTCCAGGCCTCCTTTGTGTCTAAACTTTCTCACATCTTTTATCTCATATATGTTTTCAGATAATCGAAAGCACATCTTTGAAGTGCACAACTTCTAGCACTGCTATTTTTTTTCTTTTTAAAATCTCTTCGTTTCAGGATATTTGATGTTGTGAAAGATGACTCTTTTTGATGACCTTTAGAAACTAAGTCCTCAAGCAGTAACACTAACAAAGCAGTTTTCAGCTGTGTTGGTAGAGCTTTTGAAGAAGCCCAAACAGCTGAATGCCTCTCATTCTCTGTTACAGTTTCTATCACCTTCTACTACCTTGTCTTAACTGGCAGGGGTTCTGCTCATAAATACTAGTATCAGTTCGTTTTTGCTGGCTATCTCATTTTCAGCCAGCCTTACTATGTTTTTCACATTTCATGTCTTGCTTTTTGAAAGCCCCTTACTTTAGGTTACTGCCTTACCCCTGCTGTTTACCTATGATCGCATCCTTGAGACACTGCCCTTTCATCACAACTACAGGAAAAAGCAATCGCGCAAACTGTCCTGCAGACAGAACAGAATACAAACAGCGGACTGGGGGCTTTCTGGGAATCCAATAATTTAATTCTCAGTGAGCCACTAGTCTCAGCGCTAAAACTAAAACTAACATTAAGGTTTTCACACAGTAATCTCACAGTAAATCACAGGACAATTCTACAGCACAGGAAAATCTAAAAAGGGAACTCCTACTTTCTTTCCCTAATTCATTGTTAGTATACTGCATGAAAGCTTTTAACTTTACTGACATTACTCAGCAGCAAGCGAGTAAGACTAGGACAAAGAAACTCCAGGGCTCTCAAAGACATAGGCACGAAAATCAATCACTGTTCTCCTTACACAGCAAGAACTAAATAGCAGGAGCTTGACTTAAGGTGTGCCAAATAAATGCCTTAAGAAAGTATCACACTAATAACAAGGACATACAAGAGAAAGTATTTGCACAGAACAGAAATTACTTTGATACAATGACTGCATAACCCAAACAGAATTAAGATAAAAATCGCAGAACTCAAGAGGAACAATTGCAGAGCACACAGGTGTAAAAACCTTCTATAAGCTTTTCTTGCACTGTGCTTGGAGTAGTGTAATAAAAACCTACTATGAGCTTTATTTGCACTGTGTTTGGAAACAGCTTCACTCCTTATTTCTAAAGAAAAGCAGTATTCTTTGTACAGTTCAAAAAAAAAAAAAAAAAGTGTTGCTACCAAATCACAGTAATTTAATTTGCACTTTTCGCCCTTAAAATTTTCTTGGCTGAGTCATGTCAGCTGACTGGTCACACAAGAATACATGTCGGTTTGTAACTTGTCATGGAGTAGATTAGGAATTTTCTGCAAGAGCTGAAGCTAATGTGCTTAAGCTTTTGAACAAAAATGCTGTATATGTTATGTGCTCTTAATTCCCCATATTAAATCATACACATCACAGATTTTTAAGGACAAAATTACTTTTGAACAGCAGATGCCTAACTTTAACCACTACAGTTTACCATGGAAAAGTATTATCAAATATAAGTGTTCTTCAGACTGTAGGAAGGAAATTAACAGGTTCTATTTTCTTCTGCTATTTAATGAAAGTTTTAATAGTTGTAACTTCTCCTGATTTTTTTCCTGAGTAATTTACTCTTGCTGAAAATTTGAGTTCTCGAATCTACCAATGAAATCCTGCAACTTTTGGAATAAAATTCCAAAGTTTTTTTTTGACCAGATCATGCCCTAAATTTATTCTCCAGGAATACTTTACTAAGCTAATAACTGTAGCTATTTCCATTGCTGTTTATAATACTTTATATAAGTTTTTTTTCCTTATATTCTGTTAACATTGAGCAAACTATATAGAGACTACCTGGTCTCAAGCTCATGAAAATCAAGGCATTTATGGATACTAAACATATACTATCATACTATTACACTATTTTTAATTACTCTGGTCTCTTTCTATAGCTTCACTGTAACCCTAGTGCAGTCTTAATCTAACTTTTACTCCTTCAATCAGCTTTGGTTACAGCAACTCATGAAACCGAGAAGAAAAAACAATATCCTAGTAAGGCCTAATAAATAACATCTACAGTGAAATGTAAAAACAGGTGAGCAAGTTTTAACACCTGAGCTGGTTTTAGCCACACACACACACCCCAAATACACAGCTTTATTTGCACTTTTAATAGACTAAATACATACTTTATCAGCATACCTTACAAGCCTAAGTACAAGATGAAATCGCTTATTTTTTGGTACACACTTCAAGTTTGGGACCAAATGAGGAGTGCTCCTTGCAAGCCCTCACCTAAGCGGAGCCCTACACCACTCACCCTGCACCGCCACGTTGTCTCCTAACTCCCTGGGCCACCATGCCGTTGCCCCCACCCCAGTAGTTAGGTCGCCATGTTGTCGCCTTACAGCTGCAGGAAAGGGCACGGTGCTGCCCCAGCACCTGAACTGGGCTGTAACTGATCTCCGCGTAGATCCAGCACCGGCTGCCAAAGACGGCGAGCGCACCCCGGCTCTGCGTTTCCTCGCCTGTGGGCGGAGGAGGCGCCCACAACTGTGGAGGCGGTTGCGGGACAGCCCCGCGACCGCCTCACAAGAGCTGGCGGGAGCCGCGTGCCGTTGCGCCCACCCCTGCGCCCGTCCGAGGCGGCGGCGCCGGGCGGGGAGCGGGACGGCTGGTCCCCGCCCGGCGCCGCCGCCACCCGCAGCGCTCAGAAGGGGTGGCCGCGCTTCCTGCTGCGCCGGGCGAGGGCCCCGTTGCGGATGCAGCTCGGTGCTGCCGGGAAGGAAGCGCGGACGATGGAGCGCAGCAGGCAGGAGCCGCCGCCCGCTGCCCATCAGGTACCTGGGGGCAGGATCAGCGCCACGGAGTCCGGGCTGCGCTCGCGGGGAGGAGGGCGGCTCTCCGCGGCCGGGCCAATGTACCAGAAATCACCTAATTGCACTTCAGTGCCCACGGCCCTTTGTCGGGAGTCAGACGGAGACTTCGAGGGGCGCCGGGGCCGCTTGCGCCGTTTGGGCGGCCACGGTGACGTTTGCTTTTGATGGATTTGTATCGACGGGCTGCGCCCAGCAGCCCAGCTTTCCCCTCTGTGCTAGCGAGCCGTCCGTGGGCAGCAGCTCCATTTCTGCATTTTTTTCCCTAACTTGGACTGCTCGGATCACTCCTATGAGCAGTGTAAGGTAGAAAGTGCCATAAGTACCATAAAAGGGGGGGAAAAAAAGGGAGGGGGGTAGGAGGAGGAGAAAGAAAAATTCACGAGTATGTTGTGAAAAGTTATGGAGCGATGGCTATTTGACTCGCATGAAAACCAGGCTCACGTAGACACCAAGCTTCAAGGATCCCACCTCTTCACGGGCCCGCTGCCGTCAGCCTGGTGGCCATGGCCCTCGTCTTCCTGTGGCCGCCGGACACCCGTACGGGTTCGGTGTCCCTCACAGAGGGGCAAGTACATCCCGATGCTTCTCCCATGATGTTCGTCATCCTTGCAGCTTGCTAGCTTGTCTTGCCACAGCTCTTCAGCATACGCTTCCCAGAGCTCTAGTTTTCATGCAGGAGAAACTAAAAGTATACTTGGCTTCCAAAGAGGCAAATTGTAGGGGAAATCTATTAAGGAATGTAATGTGCCAGGAACTTTGCAGGTCCAGGATTTTTTCATGTAATCTGAGACAGTGTTATACAAATTACTTGCTAACAATGTGTTTTTCTTCTACTCTTCTTAGGCCCTTTGCACTGATCATTTTTGAAAAGGGGATATCAAGCTATGTGGGCTTTTGATATGAAGTAGTACTGGTATCCTTATGTTAGTACAGCATAAGGATTGATTTCCATGTAAACTTTAGCTTTTTGGGGTACAGTCTTATACTTGTTAGCTTATACCATCTACAGACTAAGACTTAGCAGTTGCTTCAATTTTTTTCTTTCTAGGGACATCTCAATTTCTACTGCTTGTTATATATGTTAAATAGGTTCTGGCGTGCCTGAGATTAGAGATGAAAATGAAATCAGTATGTTCCTGTTTTTGCAGAAAATAAGGCATTTTCTTAATGATGCATGTGTTTTTCCTTTGAATCCCAAAATACCATTTCAAATGCTAGTCTTCCAATGAAAGATATTAACATATTCTCTGTCAGTACAGTGGTGATCTACATGCTTATGAGCAGATACGTCTGAAGATAAGAATTTAGTTTTTTGAAAACATTGACTACGGATATGTTTGTCTTGAAATTTACTTTGGTTCCTATGGGAATATCTGGTTTCAAAGTTACAATGTCATTAGTATTCCTAGTAAACTAAACTGTTGATTGAGATAGAAAACTCTGTGATAAAACCTTGAGCACTTTCAGATGCTGCCATATCCTAATAATTATTAAAATAATTTTTGCTGATTCAGGGACTTATTTTTATTGACTGGTGAGATTAATCAACCTCTTTTTCAAGTATAGTTCATATGCTGCCTTTGGAGCAAAGTTTCAGCAGAAAAGTCTTTATGTAAAACTCTGTCTCTAAGCTTATATGTATATATCTCTGTTCTTCTGCTTATATTTCCTCAGAGAAGAATTTATGATGGAAGATTATGGATCAGACTTATAAGGGAATCAGATACCTGACACTTTTTTTTTCTTTTTTTCGAATGAAAAATCAAAAGAGAATTTGTATATAAAGATACCACCACAAATCTGAATCTGTGAAAATATATTAAAATTTTTGGTCTTGCATTGACTGTGTTAAAAATGTGTAAACTCCATATGCTCACCTGTTTTCCATTGTATAATGCTGTTGTTTTCCTGAAATAGATGGAAACAAATGACCAAACAGCCTTGGTTGTTAAACCCAGAAATAAAAGAGGAAACAGTGATTTGGCATCAGCTGGGTTTAACATTATCAACTCTATCATAGGATCAGGCATTATAGGTGAGTATAAATCTCTTCACACTAGGCTGATGAATCTGCTCTTATACGTGTATCCAGTTTTCAGACAAAATAAACTAACCTTTTGGTCTTCTGCTGTTGGTCTTCTGCTAGAGATAATCCTCTGTTACTTGAGGATGCAGAGGTATCAGTTAAAATCAAAGGTATCGTTGTAGTAAAGTTTCTACTGACTTTTTTTTGCCATATTGGCCCTCTGGCTCAGCAGGTGCTGGCTGAACTTTAGGTCTGGGCAACTCTTGGTTTTTTTTTTTTTTTTTTTTTTTTTTTTTCCCCTCTTGAGATTATGAAGTATGCTGAGAAGCCTTACTGTTTTAGCCCAGTCTGGGAGAATGATAGAGTTTCGCGCAGAGAGAGGGGTTGTATTTTATTTGTTTGACTTTTTTTTTATTTTAATCTGAATATTGCTTTATTTTAGTCATCACATACAAGGAGTGTTTGGATAGGTTCTTATAGAATCCCATTTGTTTTGTTATTCACAGGGTTGCCATATTCAATGAAACAAGCTGGCTTTCCTTTAGGAGTACTACTTTTATTTGGGGTTGCCTATATCACAGGTACTGTAAAAACAGCTTCTATTGTAAACTGGAAATTAGACCTGAATATGTTAGCTGTCTTTGAACATTGTGAAATCTAAAAAAGTATACTGATGAATAAATAAAAATGAAGATTTTTCCACTTATTTGATTAATCCCCTGAGCAGGTTAGAAGTTAAGAATTATTTTGTACAACATGCATTTTTGGTCAAGCCTATTTTCTTAGACTAGGTCAAAGTGACATTTGGAAGAATAGCTTTTATTTGTATTTCATAATTACATGTTTATAGTCCACTGATTTTATCCTAATTAGGCTGTTCACCTAGATAGATTATATTTCATGTGTACCCCAGAAATAAAACTTACATGTGCTCTGATTCTCAGTGACTTCTAATTTGCTTGTGTGCACAATCTATTTACTGGTTTTTACTTCCTCACTTAAAATGTTTCGAGTGTAGGATAAAGTATGTTACATCAACACTTACTTTCCCCAGTCTTCACTGAGTAATGAATTTTTTGTTTGTTTGTTTTGAATGTTTTTGAATGATACTGGAGTCAGCCCTAAATTGTCAAACTATTAGACTACTTAATTATAAATGTCTTTTCTAAGCTCTGTGGATTTAAGATCTCTTGCTACAAAGTAATATTTCTTGTACAAAATCATGTTGCAATTCAATTAATTGATAGCAAACCTTTCTGTATTTCTGCTTCTGTCTGCTGCTAATTATAGTGTAAGTGAGATTATACTGTGCAAGAATTGCCCATACTTAGGTGAATCTCTCTAGGTTGTTGTTTTTTTATTAACATACAGTAGAAATCTTTGTAACAACTATGAAAATTTCGCAATTGCTAGGTAAAATTGAATTATGCACAATTTACAGCTGTACTTGGTAGAATTTTAAGCAAGAGTCACAATTTCATGCATTCCTAGAAGATAATAAACCCTGATATTGCTAGCAGAAAACAGCATAGATTACAGGCTAAGTGAAAGACAGATGGATGGGAAATAGACAAAGTCTAGCTACTACCATTCTGCACTAAGGTAATAAATTTTGTACTATAACTAATCCAGGTAGGAAAATCTTCTGGCGCTCAAGTAATTACTTGAACTTGAAATAACAGTAATACTAACTAGAATTTTTCATAAAAAGTTGAAGTTCAATCAGGGAGTGACCTGTGACCTCAGCTCTGCTACAAGGCACATTGCCTTATCCCAGAAAGGGGCTCAGTTTGAAGGGCATTCAGTCCCTGGGTTTCCTAATAAATCACTCTGCATATGTTTTATTCCAAAGAGTACTCAATAAAAATGGTTAAAATACTTTTTTTTTTGGCCAGTAATGGAGAAGGCACAAAATACAGACCAAACTTTTTCTTTTTGCAAACTTAACTAAGAAGAGTATCAAAGTGATCCAGAGCTCTAGCACCAAAACATAGAAAATTTCATGCTCCATGGCACTTGAAGATACAGTGGCATTTGTGATTTATTCAGAAGTTCTCCACATTGTTAATTGAGTCTTCTTTGGTTTTGGTGCTCATACAGTTCTTACTGCCTTTGACCATACTGGAAAACAGTGAAAATGAGTCTGCTTTTGCTGTCTAAACTCATGAAAACTGGAATATCCCTCCAATATAAGCCCATGGCTTCTGGCTTTGGTGGATTGAAATCTTCTATAAGGAGGCTTCTCTTCCCTGCTTTTCCCAATGCAACTCTTTTCCCTGTCTGCAGATTTTTTTTTAAATGAAAAAAATAGAGAGTAACCACCTTACTTTTTTTAATAACAACTTTGTATTTTAACAGATTATTCCATTATATTATTGATCAAAGGAGGAAACCTCTCCAGTACAAGCACCTATCAAGAGCTGGTCAGAAAAACATATGGTCTTACAGGTTATTTAATTCTTTCAACTCTTCAGTTTTTATATCCATTTATTGGTAAGATCATATAAAATATAAATGTTTAAACTTTCCATTATTTTGTCCTTTTAGCAGTTAAGTATGAAGAAATCTGTAATAGGAGACACTCTGGATATGTGTTTCCTTTTAATAATTTCTGTTTCAAGTAAGTGATTGAGAACTGAAGAATGACTTAAAGATTAGTGATGAAAGTAGGTATCCGAAATAGAAAAGAAGAGATTCTAGTAGAATTAGCTACATAGCACAAATTTCATACGCCTGAAAGAGAAAGGAAGTGTGTTTTTTCAGAGTACATCAGATTAATATTTGCAGAATACATAGACAAGTGTTAACATCTACTAATAATAAGCTGCTGATTGGACCTCATCAAACTCATCTTACTGATTAAGTGTTATCATTATTCTTCAAAAGCATTGAATTCAGCTTGATGCTCAATAAGCTACTGCCAGTCAAGGCTTCATTGTACAAGAAAAAAAATAGAAGAAATTGACTCGTTTTACTTGCACAAATGGAAAGCTGAAGCAATTTATTTCTTTATGTTGGAGGAAGAATGGAGGAAGACGCTAGTGAGGAAGAAGAGTAATTTATGCTATTTGGAGAAATAACACACAGGTATAACCTGAGCAAGAATTAATTTGGAAGTTAGAAAAAAAATTCTGAGTCTTTCCCATGTAGTAGTAATGTGAATAAATCAAATCCAAAATGAGCTTGATATTGTAATTCACGGGGCTGCAAGAGTTGGTGACCTGAGATACTAAAGGATTGGACTCAGTGACTCCGTAGGACCCCCTGAGCAAAATTCCTACATTAAGAAGAATCAATCTAATATCATTGTAAGTGTTTGAAATTCTTAAGCAAGATTATTGTTACTACAGGCAACCATATGGCATTTTCACATTAATTACCTTGTAAAGGTATATCACTAAAAGTAGAATCATCACTTTTAAAAATGCTGATCCATTTCTGTTGACTTGATGCTTTATTAAGAAAAGAGTTGTAAAGATATCAGCCCTTAGCAGAGAGCTAGTTATGCATATGTTTGTGCTTAAATTTATTTTAGAAATAATGAGTTAAATATTTACTGTTGTATTATTATTTCACATACATGTGTGTTTGCATATGTTAATGTGCAAATGTGTATTTTTAATGTGGCTGAAATATGAATGTTAGGACCCCAGTTTTTGTTAATGACAAAAAGGAATTAAAGTCCTTTAAAAAGTTCTTCTAAAGTTCTTTAAAGTTCTATTTCAGTTACTACTTGTTAAAAAAGCAAAAAGAGTTGATTTTTTTTGTTTGTTTTATTTTAAACCTAAAACTTGAAAGTTGTTGGTGCTAGACAGTTTGTACAAGAATATTGGCATACGATTTTGATGTCTACAGCATATGCTTGTTAAATCCTTATAAAATGCTTGAATACCAATCATGTACTCTATATATGACTTGTACTTACTAATGTTTTGTTTTGGTTTTTTTCCTTTTAAGCTATGATTAGTTACAACATAATAACAGGAGATACTTTAACTAAGGTTTTTCAGCGAATTCCTGGAGGTAAGGTGCATTTAAGAATTTGAGAAAGGGGAAAATGTGTAGAAAGTGCCCAGGGATTTGCATGATGTTAGACTGAAGGCTTATCTACTCATTACTTTGTGAATTATTTTAAAATATAACTTAAATTAAGATGTCTTCCTTTGTGAATTGTGAATTCATGAGGATCTAAAATTCTTACTTGCATGTTGGAGATGGGTGTTTTTGTGGAAGAAAAGCTGTAAATCCTAAACCTCGATTGTCTTTGGACCCTGTGTCAGTGAAGAAGATTCTTGCTTCAGGAAAATACAAAGCAAATCTAAGGAGTCTTCCTCCGTAGTATGATTACAAGATCATCAACATGCGTAACTGTCATATTCTATGGATAATTGTTAAAATAATCATTATTTTAAAAACAGTTCTGGTATTCATCTAGTAACTAATTCTGGTTTACTTGCAAATAATAAAATAGATTCAATGCTTTCTTGAGCATATCTGTTCGGTAATTCTGAATTGCATAGATAGCCTTAGTTCTTATCTAAATATTCACTGCAAAAACAGATGTTGCGTTTTGAGATTTCACCTCATATACCATATATTTGTTAGCATTCCTGTGCTGGGAGCTTTAGTTCCCTCACAGAACCAGTTGAGCAATTTGTTTGCATGTTTGTCATCTGTTTTAGTACAAAGCTGACCAAGTTCAAAGGTTCATCACTGCTGATTCAAACTAAAAGAACATCTGCAGTGAAGTGGAAACAAGAATTCGTATGAATTGTTTAACTTTTTTTTAAGGGGACTATAATTTACAGCAGGTGTATAAAGCCTACAAGGTGTGAGTAGTTCTAACTGTCACACGCTGTTCTTCAATGAGGCTGATGAGAACAAAGAATATCTAAAATGACTTTTGCAATAAGGGGACCCCTCAGCGTGGTATAGCTTTTCACTTGGCTGCTAGAATGCTTGCCTGGGGAGTGAGAGATGAGTCATTACAATTCCATGCAGAAAAGAGAAAACCTGAATGTAGCTTTTCTATGTCATTTGCAAATCACTTTCCACACAAAATTATTCACCAAGTTTGATTCAAATCCATGAATCATTGTAGTCTGCTTGGAACTGAGACGCGTGTTCTGTTCAGCTGCCATTGGCTTGAAAAAAAACCTAGTTGTAGATAAGAATCCTACTGACTTCAGGGAATGTTATGACAAATACTCTCAATACCTACACATGGTAATTTGTACTGTGTTAAGTAACATAAAAAGGAGGTGCTCTAGAGAATCCCCTAAATGGTATATCTTATGTTCTTTCCTTATGAATACAAATACCATATTACTGGTTTGATACAATATCATATCCTATATGTTGTTGTGCATTTAGTTTGAGTTTGCAGAATTCTTCTGGTTGTGCTCACACTATGTATGTCTTCCTTAAGCTTAAGTAATACCTGATTTTTATTTTAGTACTGCTCAGCTTGAATAAAAGAGGTAAAAACATAGTCAAAATCAGAGAGAGCTAATACTAGCCTTTCAAATCTGACTAATTTGTTTCTCATTTAAGTTTCTGAGAGAAATAACATACAACTTTCTTTTTTGTTGTAGTTGGACCAGACAATATACTTGGTGACCGTCATTTCATCATTCTTTTTACCACCATCATCTTTACCTTACCTATATCTCTGTATCGTGACATAGCAAAACTGGGAAAGGTAAATAGCAGTTTGTTTGAGTTTTTTCGTTTGGTTTGGGTTTTTTTGTGTGTTTGTTTGTTTTGATTTCCTTCTCTAATGCCATTAGAACATGGGTGCCAGGCATAATTTAAGGTAATTGCATTATGTTACATCTGACTGGAATCATTGTATGCTTTGTAAGTTCAGACTGTCTTCTGTCCCAAGAAATGTCAGAAGATTTTGGAAAGTCTGAAGTATATATTGGTATCCAAAGAAAAAGCAATGAGTCATTGGATTCTCCATTTACTCTTGATAGAAATAACTGAGTAATGGAAGCACTGGTGGTACAGGCATGATCACAAAATACTGAGCACTATTGATTGCAAGTGTTTAAATGGGAATTCTATAAGTTAGAATTAGCAATACTATTGCAATAGGCAAGTTGTGGAAACAAGAAACTATAGGACAACATGCTTATGAATGTTTGACATTTTTAGTATTTAGAAACTTGTTAATTTTTCCTTTTTAAAGCGGATTATGCTGCTAAAAAAGGAAAATTGTAAGGAACTCACAAACAAAATACAACTCACAACAAGTTGTATTTTTTTTCTTACAGGTATCTCTTATTTCTCTGATTTTAACAATTGTCATCCTGGTTATTGTGATGGTGAGGACAGTAACATTCAGTCCGCAAGTGTAAGTACTCTTTCACTTGTCACAAAGTGATTTCTAAGACATACAACCTGTTACATGACTGTTATGTATATACACAGAGTTTTGAGAGACATAGATATTTAAGAAACAGGCCTATACTTATAGTAATACAAAATGAGATACAAAAGCACTACTTGCATTTTATGCAAGTGAGGGGTGAAAAGGGATAAAGTCAAAAAACGCTCAAAAAATTGGAAGTGAGTTAGAAGTTGCAGATTATATCCCTACTTGCATCCCTAGTATGTGAAGTTGCTTAGTAGTTGAAAGTTTTTTCTTTTTTTTTTTTTTTTTTTTGT